>PVJA010009001.1:0-62236 GCA_004027025.1 Myocastor coypus
AACATCAATAGGGAGGTGGGTCATGCCCACACACTGCACTCTGTAGAATGATTGTGAGGACAATATGCAATATGTCAACTTTCAAAGAAAAGAAGGGGGAAAAGAAAAAAAAAAGTAATGTGGATTTAGAAAGGTTAATGTTTAATTGTTTGATCAATCTTATATACCTATATGTATTAATCTAAACTGATCTGATGATAAAAATATGTAATATAACCATTGTTAAATTTAAACAATAAAAAATTGTAATACAAAAATATCTCATACATATAACTTATGTATTTTATGATATTATTGTTTAAAAATAAGATATAAATCATGATTTTCTAACAATTTGAATAGAACAGAGCTGTATGTTAGGAGACTTAATGCTTTCTTCATTTGATCAACCTGTGGGAGAATCTCTAATCCTCGAGCCTGGGCACTGAAGTCGTCTTGCGTTACTACTTAAGGTGCTTGTCCTTCCCAGGACTTTCAGATATGAGTGAGTTTCTGACTTGGATTTTTCCTGTCAGCGGCCCGAAACATGTGCGTCGCCCTGAACCTTTTCTCCTCAACTCAGCTTGGACAGGAGGAGCAGCGGAGCACTCCCTCATTTCTGATAGTCTCCTAAACGCCTTCACAGGCTGCCACTTTCATTCTTGACAACTACACTCTCAACCACGTTCCCTTCATTTTTATAGTTGAGGAAATGTGACCCAGATTAAGTGGATTCCCCAAATTGATGAGCCGTGTTGGAAATGGCACATTTTAAACTCAAGCCACGAGGCTCCAGGGACTGCACATTTCCCGCCCCTTCTGGCTGTCTTCCTTAAGCAAATTAAGTGATTTCTTTTACATCTGTTCAGAATAACTCATAATAGGACTGTATTTAATGTATTGAATCATTTTTACATCAGCATGACTATATTATACAATTAATTTTCCAGAAAAAAAAAAGAATATTTTGACATTTTCCTTCCCATCGGGTTGTAATCAAACTATGGTTACATATACATTAAAGGTGCACTTATTTTGAAATACTATTTCTAAAATAATAAAAAGGTCCTAAAGAACATAACTTAGAGAAATTAAATGTATAATTCAAAAGCATTGTGTTTATTCATCTTGCTGTATATGGTATCCCTTTAACCACCATCAGATCAAGATGTAGAAAATTCTCTGGACTCTGTAACCCCTGCTCCCCCAAGTTCCTTCTCATTAGTATGCACTCCTCGGTCATAACAACTGCTTTCTATAACCATGTTTTAGCTTCGGTTGTTGTGAAGGTTATATAAGTTAATTCACATAAAATGTACCCTTCAGAGTCTGGTGTGTTTGATCAAAATTCCATTTGTGTAATCCAGTATGCTGTTGTTCCTATAGCTTTTCAGTTTTTCCCTGGTTATACCACATTGAAATTTTTAATATAACACAGATTGATTGTCGAAACATTTATTTGTTTCTTGCTTTTATTATTATATAGAGAAGATTAATGTGTTTGAAATATTTTCTATTTTTTTGAAGAACATAGTATTGGATTTGGTACTTATTTTAATAAATACTAAACTTGAAAGTGTGAACTTGAAACTAGTAGACTACATTTTTCAATTTTGTAAATTTGACATTTATAAATAAAAGTTATGATACCTGAACAACATCTCCTTTGTTAGGAGAAAAATTTGTTTTGAGTCAGGGTTTCACTAGATTACACAGGCTGATCTCAAATTCCCTGGCTCAAGCAGTCTATCTGACTCAGCCTTGAAACTTGCTGGCATTACATGTGCACAGTGTTGCATCTATCTCCTGTTAAGATTTATGTTGGCCTAATTTACTGAGTATTCAGGTAAACAGATAAATATATACACAAACACTTGGGGAGTGAATCATTAACTTTTGAATGTGTATAGATGTTTGAAAGATGTTTTAAGAATTTTGCCATTATTTGAGCACATACAAGTTTTCAATTCATCTAGATAAATATAGAGTACAATTTGTGGATCAAATGGAAAGCAGAAGAGATGATTAATAAGTTTGTAAGGAACAAACTATCAACATTTCTTTTGCAAGCGCGCCATGAACGAGTGAGAGTATCTGTTGCCCAGATCCTCACTAGCAATTTGGGCTGTCAGTAACGTGGGGCCTTTAAATGGCTAGGTAAGGGTACCATGTTTTAATTTAAATTCCCCTGATGAAAGATGATGTGTAACATGCTTTCATAAGCTTGTGTGCTACCCATGTATCTTTGGTGATATATATTCACATAAATTGGTTTTATTTTTATGTTGAATTGTAAGAGTTTGTGGTATATTTTGAATAATAGTCCTGAACACAAGTTCCTTTGCAAATAGTAGCTGTGATCTGTGGCTTATCCTCCCACTCTTTCTCATTGTCAATGTATTTGTTAGCTCAACTGTACCTTTAGTGCAGTGTTTAAAAGGTACTTACCATACTCAAGTGTTATAGGTTTTATGTTATCTTATCATCTGTAAAATATGTATTTTTAAAAAATTTTCTATTGAGGTCTATAAATTATACATGGGGGACTGGTGTTTAGATCTTCCCCTTTTTGGGGTTGGGAAGATAGTTCCCTGGCACAAGTGCCTGCCTGGCAAGCGTAAGGTCATGAGTTCGAACCTCAGTCCCACAAAAGATCTTTCCCGTCTTCATTGGATTGTCCAGTTGTCCTAGTGACATTTGTTAAAAACACTATCTTCATTCCATCACACTGCCTTTGGTCCCTGGCTGACTACATTGTATGGGTCTATTTCTCAGGTCTACATTTTGGCCCATTTATGTATTTTCTTTGTCATTCACCAACACCACACTGCCACTGAGTTTTGGAAGTTTGCTTTCCAAGGATGTAATTCCTCATTATATCCAAATTCTCAAAGGTGTGGGATAAAATCACCCGTCAATCCCTTGGATTTAGTATTTTTCTTCTAGGATCTTAATTTGTTCTTTTTGCTAGTTTTCTAAAGTTGTAGATGAGGTGATTATTTTAGATTTGTAATATTTTCTAGTATATGAATTCAATGCTGTAAGTTTCTCTGTGACCATTGCTTCACTTTATTGCATAGATGTGGCTAAGTTGTGCTTTATTTAATTTTTCACTTGGGTCAAAACACTTGGACATATTTAAGATATCTCTTTTCACCCATTTTTATTTAGATGTGCATTGTTTAATCTTCAGGACCTGGGGATTTTCTTGTCCTGTCATTCTGCTGTTGATTTCTAGTTTAATTTTACCATGGCTGAGAGCATAAATTATATCATTTGTGCTCTTAAATTTGCTAAGGTATATTTTTAATATACTTTAGGAGGTGTTCTAGGTCAGCTGATAAGAACGTATGAACAGTTATCTTCGGTAGATAATTTTAATTGAGAATTTTTGTTAAGATTTCAAATTCAAGGTCCGATGAGATGGCTCACCTAGGTAAAGCACCTGTTTAGGCAAGCTTAGGCAACCACAGGGACCATGGTTCTACCCCAGCACCACATGCTATGCCAGCTCCACCCCCAGGGCAAGCTGAACTGGTCATAATATTAAAAAAATTCAAATTCAAGGTTTCTAGAATTAGTATATGATTGTACACATATATATTCATGTGTGAATTTTTAATAGGGTAATTATACTATAGTATTAGAAATAATTTTTCATCATAGTTTTTAATTTATTAAATATCATCAAATTATTCAATGGATCAGTTTTTCAAAATTATCCTTTATTTTGCATCACAGAATAAAAGCATAAAAATGTGGAGGATTAGAACCAAAAACAAGGCCCGGCAGGGTGGCTCAGTGGTCTAAAGCGCCTGCTTGGGAAAGCTTGGGCAGCTGCAGGGACCGCAGTTCAATCCCTGGCACCACATGCTGTGCCAGCCCTGCTCTCGGAGCGGGCTGAGCCAGCCACAAAAATGAGTGAATAGACAAATAAAGGTTCTAAAACAAGAAATAAAATAAAAAATAAGAAATAAATAAATAAAATTTAAAAAGAACCAAAAACAATACATTATTTCCATTAGCATCTCCCTTCCTACAATGAAAAAAACTAGTACAATATCTCTACATATCTTCACTTTAGTACAAGTTTCCTAACAAATTAGCAATATGAAACACTGACACACAGTATACAAACTGAATCTATTTTCTCTTTTATGTGTTGATGATAGATATTTCTTTTCTATTTGAACTAGGGCATGAGTATCTTCAAGTTGTATTAAATCGTAGTATTAATTTCATAGATTGTAAAATCTCAGTTATAAAACATATTTCAGGATGAAACTATTAAGAAAAATATAAGCAACTTATGAAATTGAGAGTACCAGTAATTTTCAAATAATAACTGTATATTTATCTCTCAGTTTTTCATTAATGGTCATATTAACACAGTTGCTTCATTAAACAATTATTTCTCATTCAAGAAAGTTTCTTCAGCAGTAGTTAAAATTCACAAATTAGAAATGATGCATTTATAATCATTCATGTGTATGGAGGTGGCAAAGTAGGTAATAATCCAATATGTCATAATTCACCCCAAGGTCATCCTCATAAATGGGTGTTTGCTGTGTTTTTGTAGTGTGGTAAAACGGAGAACTAGATTAGTGTTTCTGGAAAGTAAGTATACATCAGAATGAAATGCTAGGCTTATGGGAAGTGATAAAAAGATTGCTAGGACATATTTTTTCTTTTTCCTTTTTTAAAATTTTATTTGCATATATTTTAGTTTTAGAATTCCCGTGCCCAAGTTTTTGTTTCTTCAGTTTATTCTGAGATATCTCTTTCTTCTTTTAAATCTCCTCCTCTGGTTTAGGAACAATTTGTTCCTTTTCAGTAAGGATCTTCTCAATATGGCAGGAGGAGCTCATGTATGGGTTAATCTGACCATAAGCACTGTAAGTATGGTGGCACATCTTGGGTGCTTTGTTCACCTGGGTGCATTCAATAACCAGAGAACTTACATCTAAACTCTTCAGTTCAACATTACTCTCTGTATCTTGAAGCACGTGCAGCAAAAATTCAGCAGTCTTTTTGAGCCACTGACCCTTGTCCAGCCCCACTGTTTGGCCTGGGCACATCTACCAACTTCCCCATTGTCACACTGGAATGGCACACATTTCTTTTTTAATGTGACATCCTTCAGATACTTGGTGGCCTTTTGGGTGTGCATACCCTTGATGGCCTGTGCAATTACACTCATGTTCTTAAAGTGAACGTGAAAATTTGAGCTTCTTGATTTGTATGATTTTGTGGGCTTTTTGGGGTTGAAAGAGTAGCAAAACATTTTCACAGGTCACCTCAGGCCACTCACAGGAAGAGATCTCTTTTTATTTTTAAGAAAATAAATAACAATAAAAGATACAGAATTTCAGAACAAGATTATGAGAAATTAAAAATAGTTATTATATTACATTTTGTTATCTTCAAAGTAGTTGGTCAGATTATCACATATAGATATGTAAGACTGATCAAACAGTAGAAACACTAACAGTTCCTTTCAATGAACTAATAGAAATTAGTAGTACAGGTTTGGATCAATTTTTTTTGAGTAGTTTCTTTCCCTTTCACAATATCTATTGTGACATTTGGATCTTATTTACTTTTTATAGCTGAGTAGTACTCTCCATTGTATACCTATATCACTTCTTTTTTTATCTATTTCTTGGCTCATGGGCACTTGTATTATTTCCAAGATTTAGCATTACAAATTGTGCTGCTATCACTAGGGTGTACATATATTGCTGTGATATTATGTTTTTAATTTTTCTCGGAAAATACCGTGATCGGAAATATCTGGGTTGAATGGGACCTCTAATCCTCATTTCTTGAGGAATCTTGATGCTAATCTACTTTTGACAAATAAAATCTGAGACACAGATGAAGGTACGTTGTTCTAGCAAGTTCTTAGATATAACTGCCGTAGTTAATTTGGGATCATACTTTCCAAACCAATAAACTAATACAAAATGTAAAATTTTCTAATATGATGAGCAGAAAGTTTTTTCTGATTAGAAAATTTAAACAAGGATGATGACAACCTCAAAAGTTCACACTGAATTAAATTAACTATCTGGTGCAGGTACTAATATCGTTGACACTGTGTTTTACATCGCGTGACAAATGATAGTCCTATTATTCTTACTAGGTAATTCTAGTATTTTATCATTATTTGAAGTTAACTGATAAAAATTTAATGAATTTACCCCAAGTGGTTCAATTATTTTCTTAAATTGGAGGAATATTTTCTGCATCATGCATAAAATTGTAAGAAGGTTGGGGCCCGGCAGGATGGCTCAGTGGTCTAAAGCGCCTGCTTAGGAAAGCTTAGGCGGCTGCAGGGACCGCGGTTCGATCCCCGGCACCACATGCTGCGCCGGTCCTGCCCTCGGGGCAGGCTGAGCCGGCCATAAAAATAAATAAATAAAACAAACAAAAGTTCTGAAACAAGAAAAATAAAAAAAATTAAAATATTTCTTTTTTCTTTAAAAAAAAATTGTAAGAAGGTAAGTGAAAAATAAAACATACCTTCAATGCCCTTGGTAAACTAAAACAGGTAATTAGAAGTGTTAATGCTAAGGCTGGTATATTTGTATCAAAAATATGACTCATTTTCACTAAAATATATTTGTAATTAAATCTTCTTTTAAAAACTTGAATTCGAGAAACCCTTATCTCAAGCTTAAACAAATGGACATTCATTGTCAATCTTAGCAAGCGTTAGAAAAAGTTGATTTGTGTTGCAAGATTGTGAGTGAGTGCGCTCTTGCAAAAACCTGAGTGCTATTCAGCTTAATTGGGTTATAGCTCATGCTGATTGTGTTTTCCCCCTGCTGTATCTAATTTCTTTTTTCCCAATATTTTATTGTTTGGCTTTGGGTTTGAAGGTGTATGGAAATTAAAGAACGCTAATTTTTTAAGAGCCCTAAAGGGAAGTCCGCTGTTGTGTTAGTCATTCCTGTGAACACCTGTGCACTGTTGAATTTAATTGGGTTACAGCTGGTGCCAAGAGTCAGCTAAGTGAGAATTAGCAGACTGACTAGGAAGTTGACATTGCATGTTATTGTGTTTTACCTCTCTGGTTTTTCTTTACATGTGTTTATAAGATTCTTGCATCTGAAGGGTTTGGAAGGCTTACATCTTTATATTTTGGGAGTCGTAAAATCTGTAATATTTCATGGTTACTACCTTTAAAAAGGTTAATTCCACGATGTTTATTTTGTCCTCAGAATAAGGCGGTTCTAACTTCAGAAACCATCTGTCCTACTTGTTTCCAGTAATTCACAAATGTTGACTATCATAGATTTTGATGGGTTACTCTAGACATACAATGATATGAGATCTTTCAGAAGAAAAAAAAATTGAAAAGCACTGCCAGAAAAATAAATGGAGATAAAACTGTTTTTAAATTTCTTGGTCAATCTATCTGGATTCCCTCCTGACTCTGAGAAGATATTCCTATTCCTAATTCTTTTTCTCCAATAAATTCTCTACTCTTAAAAAATAAATTTCTTAATGCCACTATAAAAATATGTTCCTCTGTGTCAATAACACTAATCTATTTCAAGTAATTTGTTAAAGGCAAATTAATTGGCCTAACAAATTTTTAGATCCATTTAAGGTGGCTCTTTTTCCTATTGCTATAATAATAACAAAGACCACAGTAAATTATTTCAGTAGCTGAAAATTGAGTGTGTAAAAATTATTTTGAAAGTAGTAATAGATGGGACTAAAGCAATAATTAATATCACCCCAAATTAGAATCATTAATTAGATCACATATTTTAGAATGCTATATTCCTTTTTATTTCAAAAAAGTCTGCAAATTGTGTGGGATTAGATGTTTCTTAAATCTATTTTGCATGACAGAAAACAAAATAAGAAACAGCCAAAATTAATGAGCTGTGCAAGACCAGCTGAAGTATTGTTGAATCATTAAAGTCATTTTTAACTCATCAATCAAACATCATCTAGATGTATTGCTGTGCTACTTTAAAACTGTAATGTAAACAATAAGAAATGGAGTTTGTAATCCCATTGGTTGAAAATTCATTTCTAATAAATGACTTTGTTTCCTTATTTTGTATGTGATAGATTAAGGGATTTGTATGTACAATATAAAAGTAAATACCTTTTTTTTTTTTTGTCTTTTTGAGACAGGGTCTTGCTATGCAGTTCAGGCTAGCCTTGAGCTCACTTTTGTAGCCCAGGCTGGTCTCGAACTCACACTGATCCTCCTGCCTCAGCCTCCCGAGTGCTGGGATTACAGGCGTGAGCCACCACGCCCGGCTAATACCTTTAAATATAATACAACTGCTAAAAACAGGTACTATGAAAGAAGTATAACTGAAGCCCTAATATTTCTCCCCATTATTTTTGATCCATGATTAAACTAGTTTTTTTTTTCCCCCATTTTATAACAGAAAGCTTTCAAAGAAATATTGATCATAAACATTGGTCAAATTATTCGACATAGTTTTCTTTGTGCACCTGTCTCTTCAACACAGCTACAGGAAGATTGATTGTTTTTAGAGACTCTCTGAGACAACAGCTTCGGTCTGGGCCACTCAGTCATACTAACAAAGGCTTCCCAGGATCTCTGCAGAGACAAAGCAACACTTTGCACTTGTGGTGTCACTTCAAATTGCACCTTCACACAACACCAGATATGGACTGGAATGTTTTAAAAGATGCAGCCATTATGAGATAATGAAGTCAGAGGGTGTGTTATTTGCTGTTAAAAAATGGTTGGATTGAAAAGCTGTTCTGCTACACATGGAGAGCTAGGATTCAGTGTGAACTTACCTTCAAAGTAAGAGGGATTTATAGACTGAGTTGGGTGTGAGAAACCCTTATCAGACTTGGGAGGGCTGAAGGACTTGGGGATCCACTAGATGAATTGTACGCAATCAAGTTGACTGCCTTCTTTGCCCTGTGCCTTTCAGATTAGCAAATTTATATGACTTCCTGGGAAAAGTGAAGATACAATGCTTTCTGTACCACAGGAGTCTTATTCATTTTTATATTCCTGAAGAGATTTTGGAGGCTTTCAGAAATGCCAACTAAAATACAAAATGCAGAGAGAGAAAAATTCTCTGCTTGATCAGTTACTCATCTTCAAAAGAAATAACTGAGTTTCCCAGGACTCTAGGGCTGGTCTCAAGTTTCTGTTTTGATAAAACTCAACTCACCTTACTGCAACTTTATAGATTCTAAGCCTTTTCAAGTGTGATAAAAAGCTATTGAATGTAGCTAGTTATCTTTTCATAGGATAAAATAAAAAGAATAAATGATTGCTTGACTCTTCATTCCGCATTTATATGTATCCCTACATATTTTCAAGGCCTACTCGCCACGAAGACTAAGAATGTGGCAGGAAATACGTAGCAGTTATTTACAAAGTCCCTTGCTTTTTGACGCATTGCCTTAGGCAGCTAACTGGGTTGGGTGAACTTTATGCTAGTATTGTTGACCTATTTTTCATCACTCCGAATATTTTTGTGATTATGTGAGGATAACCATTATTTGAGCAAATATGGCTTGTACAGATATTTACAAAGTGAAGAAAATGTTATTTAGACACACAATGATACAGGCATTGTATCCACAACTTCTAAAGTCATCCTGGTAGAAAACAAGCCTGCTGCCAATGTCTAAATGGTAAGCTATTGATCCTATACTTATGAGATGTGCTTTGATATGAGCATTTTAAATACAAAGTATGCTATGTCAAACTTGCATTTTGGAAGCTTGCACCGGGATATACATAAAACCTCAGTAATTTGTCCAGGTTAGCAATGTTGTTGCTCATCCCTAACCAGCAGTGACGCAGATGGCTGCCTTGTACTGCCATAACTGAACTTATTCACCGTATGTCCTACACACTCGGGATCCACTCTTTACATAATAAAGTTACGCTATCATTCCCTGTTTCTAATATTTTGCTTGAGATGATAGGCTTTTATGGAGTGCTTTAAGGAAATATAAAAAATAAATAATTGAGTTTCTTCCTGACATACACCCATTAGTGTCAGTTGGTCATAAATCAAAAATGTAACCTAAATTCTAAGTCTAGTACTATACTAAGTGAACAATTGTGGAGCCACACGAAAGTCTAATAGAATATGTCATCTTTCAAAAATGTATGAACATTGAAAAAACATTTGCAGTTCCACATAAAAGACAGCCAACTCAAACTCTAAGCCACAGATGTGGTGCCCCACCCACATGTATTTCCACCTAACAGGCAAGCCAAAGAAGCTACCCATGGCATCTGACCCTTTCCATCTTAACCTCTTTGTTAAAACCTTCCTATAGATTCTAATATTCCAAATTGTAAATATTTCTGCATATTGCTTTTAAGATGTAGTTTAGGTTATATTTTAGGTCCACATTATTACTTATTTCAACACTTAGCAAATCTAGACCAGCTACTATTTATGAGAGCAAATTTTGTGCCAATTTTATGATGAAAAGAGGAAACAGTCTTAACTAGTTCATTTGGAGTGTGAGTTGTGATGGTTGGCAGAGAGGGAGAAAGTAAGGGGAAAGATACACACACACACTCACACATATATGTGTCTCTTGACTATTATTCAAAGCATAAATATAACTTTAAGTTATTCTGAGCTTAACAAACTATGTAAAATGTAGGCAAGTATGTTATTCTAAAACTTTCCTAATTTATCTTTTAGTTCAAATTTTGGTTGCCCTTTCCTACCTCTATGTAGCACAGTTACCTTTCTAAATTGAAATCTTTTGGCTTGCCTCATTAGGTGGAAATACATGTAGGTGGGGCACCATATCCGCAATTCAGAGTTTGAATTTGCTGTCTTTTATGTGGTATGGCAAAGGTTTTTGCAATGCCCATACATTTTTGAAAGATGACAAAAATGATACTTAACTCTTTTAACGTGTCTCCTGGGCTTGCCGCAGGCATTTTGTAAGAATGAAGTTAAAATTCATATATATATATATATATATATATATATATATATATATGAATTTTATATATATATATCATATATATATGATATTAGGTATATATATGAGAGATATACCTCTACATATGAGAGAGATATTAGGTATATATACATATTAATATATATATGAGAGATACTAGGTATATAGGTAAATTACTTCAAAATGCATGAAAAGATATAACTGGAAGAGCCTTTATCCTGGACTATTCTGTTTCTCACATGTGCTGTGATTTGCTTGCGGCTAGTTTCTCCAAGCCCTTCTGTGATTCCCTTTGTCCTGCTAACTCACTCATGCATACATTTCCTATTTTTTCTCCTCCTGTAAACTACCTAGAAGTGTGGGGCTGGGTGTTCTTGCAGTGCCCAGTGCCTGGAAGACTGACCACGCAGCTGCACTGTTCAGAGCACTCTGGGATACTGAGCAATTCCAGTGCACCTGAAGGTGGTGCCACTATGCTGGTAGCTTGTGACAAGTGCCTAGCACAGTGGCTTTACTGAACAATCAGTATCAAATGGTGAGCTTTACTGTCATTATGATTCCTAACTTCATTCTTACAAAATGCCTGTTAAGTAGCATGATGATTTTGCTTTAGAGAGGTAACTGTGCTATGTAGAGGTAAGAAAGGTGTGGAACAGGGCAACCAAAATTTGAACTGAAAGATAAATTAGGAAAGTTTTAGAATAACTTATTTACCTACATTTAAAATAGTTTGTTAAGCTCAGAATAACTTGAAATTCTGCTTATGCTTTGAAGAACATTCAAGAGAAAAGACGATGGGGCAGATTTTGAGAGATAAAACCAGAAAAAGTGAGAAAAGAATGAGATGAGGTAGAGAAATGGAAACAAAGTAAAACTGCCACACTAGTTTTATGGTCTCTGATTATTATCCAACTAAAGATTACTCATTAATACATAGGGAAACATCCGTATTGGCACGTGACTATTAATAAAAGAACACATGAGGAAATGGAATGTTTTCATTTTTGCTTTACTAGGCTATGTAGAAATAGGTGCTAGGAACTGTTTTGAACCAAATCACTGACTACCACCAATCTTGTACCTCCAAAGGAGTTCCCACTGGGAGGTGAACAAGCATATCACTTTCCTCCCCAAGCAAATTGTATCATCAAAATAGAAAAATTAGAAAAGAAAAGCAATTTGCTGATGTAAACTGTGCTCAGAGAGGTCGATAAGCATTTTGGAACATGATTTTAGCTCAGAGAAGATCAGACTTTCTCAGGTACCAAGAGTCTGAAGAGTACTCTGAGAAACACTAGTACAGAATCTAAGAGAAAATTATGAATGTAGTTAAGAGTACAAATTATATTTGTATAAAATAAATAAGAGAACAACGATCTGTAGCACTCATAGAATTTGACCAAGATAAGAAGCTCATGATGTATTTAAGCAAAGACAGAACAGGATTCTTCAAAAGAAGCATTGGCCCACAGAGTACATGACAATATGCTATAATAATTATGTTTAATAAAATCATGGATAGTCATAAGACCAGTATAGTTTTTTTCTCATTCCCTAACAAATATATAAAATGTTATAATAAATAAATACATACATACATAAAATATGTGCTCTGTAGTTCAAAGATAACTCTATAAACCTAAATTGAGAAGGGCCAGCGAGATAGCTCAGCAGGTTAATCACTTGCTTAGGCAAGTGCAGGGACTAGGGCTTGATTCCCTGCACCACATGTTGTCCTGGCCCTGTTCCTGGGCATACTGAGCTGGTCCCTGAGACCAGATGTGGTGGTACATACTTGTAATTCCAGTGTTGGTGAGGCTGAAACAGGAGAATCACTGTGAGTCCGAGCTGTGTAGTGAGACCTTGTACCAACTACATTTAAAAAAAACCTAAATTGATACACAGAGATCTGTTTTACATGCCAGTCACCCTAATACTGCAAAAACATTGTAAGAAGTGAGGAGAATTTTTTTCAACTTCATAACTGTAAGCTATATCTGGAAAACTCTTCATGTTTTCCCCCTTTCTTTCAGCTTGCCTTGAGAGCAACTTGGCAAATGTGTACCCTTGGTTTCTCAAAAATCTGAAAAGGGGTGCATGTTTGCTGTGGCTTTTTATTTCCATCAAGCTCCCTAAGTTTTACATTTTAGCTTTCTCATAACTGCTAAGCAAGTTAGTAGTTATTTCTCAGCTTTTTAATTCAACATTCTTTTAACATCCCTTATTTGTTGTGTTTCTTCTCTAATTCTCTTTCCTTTGGCTTTATTTCTGCTGTTATCAGTAGAGTCTTGGGAGAGCCCAAATATGAACATGTGTGAACACGTTCCATTTGCTGGGAGTGCAAACTGTAATGTGAGGAGTAAATATTTGTACTTACTGAAATAGTAGTCCTATCCTTTTCAATGATTTTCTAGCCTTTCCTCTGTAAATGTAACTTTTCTGTCCTAAATTACATTTTCATCATTTTCTTATTCATCAAATATATGCAGATAACTCATGAAGTATTTTTTTAAATTTTGCTTGTTTATTAGGTACGAGCTCTTGCTACTCAGCTCAGACTTGCAGCTCCTGTCTCAGCTTCCCCAGGGCAGACACTACAGGCATACACCATCACATCAGGCTTTGGTGGCTGACTTGACACAAAATGCTAGGTCCTTGCACTTGCCAAGCAAGCACTTAGATTGTCAAGCTATCTCTCCAGCCCTCATAAAGTATTTCTGGAATCTTTAAGATTTATGTACTTCTGTCTCTTTGATTCTAATAATTTCAGCAAGACATATTATTGTCTTGGACAAAATACTAACTTAAGCTACTCCCCTCTTTTTTTCATTTTTAAATTTATTAGTACATGGTTATAGTAGGGAATACAACACTTGTCATGGGGAGTCTGCGCGTGTACAAAATACAGCTCAATTTTTGTTTTACTTTTCCTTCCTCTATCTCCACCTCTCCTCCCCTGTTCCTTCCAACTCTTGGTCTCCACCACCTCTTGGTCTCCTTTCCATCTGTAAATGCTCTATTTGCATCATCATTTTCTGTTTAAAATCATGTTTCATAGTAGGGCAAGTACATACTTAAAATCTAGCATGAAATTTGTATCATATATTGCCTATGCAATTGATTTCAATATTTTAGTAACTGAATTTCCTATAGGTATATTTATTCTATTTTTTCTTTTTCTTTTTTTTGTGGGGGGGACTGGGGTCCGAACTCACAACCTTGAACTTGCCAGGCAGGTACTTGTGGCACAGAGCTATCTCCCTGGCCCCTGGCTTCTGTTTTTTATGCTAAACAAATTTCATTTTCCAGATTTTTTATAAACATTTTCCATCCCTAATTTGGTAACTGTGCCTTTAAAAAAATAAGTAGTATTATGTAGTTAAATGAAGTAATACAGACTGAAAAGGGCATGGATTTAAACATGACATTTTCCCCGTAAGTATCTTTTTGAAAAATGTAATGAATTTCATTCTATACTTGTAGACAACCTGTGACTTGCATTAACTTCATACTCTTTTTCTCTGTCCTATAGGTTTCCTCATATATATCTATATATGTCACATAGACTGCACCCTGGTGTCTTTAAAGGTCATAAAAACATTCATTTATATTTCTTGTTAAATATGAAGCAAATGATTCCACCAGTTAACAGTAGATAGAAATACTTAGAATTGTTCTGGCCTTCAGAACACCATTTGTGGTAATTTGCTATCTCCTTTTTGAAAGCACACCTGCAAGGCAAGTGCTTTGTGAAGTTGTTATAGTCATCTGTACAACATTTTTACCCATCTTGCTGTGCTGAACTCCTGTTGTGTCTCACAGTCTCGTGAAATGCATGTTGTAAGCATATCCCAGGGCATCAACTGCACAGTGTTCAATTTCAACTAAATCCAGTTGGATGCAACTGTGGATTAAAGCCAGTTTCAACTCAAGAACTCGTTGTAGATCGTTAGTTAGATTATAGCTACTTACCCTACGCTGGGAGCACAGAGAGGTTAATCACAGGATGGGAGTAATTGCTAGAAAGTGGCTACTATGAACTGTGCATCAGACAAGCTACTTAATGTATTTAACCACATTTTGGACACACGTCCATTCTAGTAGATGCCAGTATTTTTTTATTTTGTTTGATTTTCAAAAATATTAAGGTTTTTGCTACTAATAAAATTATAATACAGACAGTGTTCACTGAATGCCAAGTAGAATTTTATGTTACAAATCAGATGTGTGTGGTTTAAGATATATATGTATATACATACATATATATATATACACACACACACACATATATATATATATATATATATATATATATATATATATATATAATCTGACTCATCTAACAAATATAGAGTAGGTAGATGGTAACATAAATGTAAATGAGTGAACTCCAATTCAGAGCTGATAGGTTTAACTAGGTAACTAATTCAACCTCTCTTGCTCCAAGCCTCACCCTGATTTATATTATTTTCTCATATTCTGCTAAATCATCTTTTTTTTTTTTTTTAAGACTATTTTGATTGTTACAGGTTCCAACTACACAGTGATTCTCCTATTCTCAGACTCCTCAGAACTGGGATTATAGGTGTGTGCCACTACAACTAAGCTCTGTGGCCAGCTCAGCCCATGCTGGGGGCAGGACTGGCGTGGCATGTGGTGCTGGGTATCAGACCCCAGTCCCTGTGCTTGCCTAAGCTTACCTAGTCAAGTGCTTTAGTCCGCTGAGCTATGTCACTGGCCCCTGCTAAGTTATTTTTTAAATTTGTTCCTTTAGAAACAACTTCTTTATTTTTAATGGTCATATTAAAATATCTGTCAAAAAATAAAATCTCTCTCAACATTTTGTCCAGTTTTAAAAGTTGTTAAATATGCATTCATTGCCATTAGGACTGATCTCTTTATTAACAAGCAATTCCACGAATGTATCATCTCTGCCTATAATAGGCTTGATAATAGAGCAGCATTGGCCATAGCATTATGTAACAATGTGTCACTTCTATTGTTTTAAATATCGCTTCTCATGTGATAGTAATTTTTCCTGGACCATAAACCAGTGACATTAAACTTTTAGTTACAATGATAATATTTTCATCCCTGTGTATTATTTTGTTTAATAAAACATTCTGGTTGTTCTGTCACCACCCATGTTTTAACTCATTTGACCTGTACAGGTAGAATTTGAGGCATACACAAAATAGTCTCCGTTTCTTGATCATGAGACTTTTTAGTCGGAGCGATGCTTCCTGCAGAATTATTAATGAAAAGGATAACGTGTGTTTATTTGAATATTCTTGCAACATGGCACTTTAAAGATGTCTTTTATTTTATACTCACATTTCGGACCTAATGTTCCAGAGCACACACTGCTCACCATAAGCGTTATTTATTGATGCTTAAAGGGTCAATGAATTATTCAGCCCCTTTACCCTTCTTGCTTTGCTGCACACCTATTCAGTTTTCAGAACAGTTTCATATCAATAAATTTGTTCTTGCTTTGCAGGTCCAATTTCATGCTTGGCCTTTTCTAACTGACATACAAGAAAAATAAATAACCAGAAGGAATAAAATAAGTATACAAATTGCTTTAAATAACTGGATAAGCAAATTTATTGAATCTCTCCAGGGTGTTAGAAATTAAGATATGAAAACGAAGCAGTAGAAACATGCTATACATGCAGGCAGAAACCTTTTCTTGTTAACATGCAATCCGGAGACAGTGACATGTGTTTATGGGCAGGTTTTACCCAGAGTGGAAATGAACTCTTGACAAGTAAGTCCCCAGGAGTTCAAGGACTCATTGCCCCTGCTTTATCTTGTGTTGTCACAAGAAGCAGAGAGGCAGGCAACAAAAGAATGAATGGCTAATGCGATCTGACATCAGACGATCCTAACAAAACAGAAACACGAGGTAAGAAGCCTGCAGTACACATATCTCTGCTGTCTGTGGGAATGAAGACACTTACTAAGCCAACCTCAAACAGTTGGCTATCAAATCTAAAATTACTTTTGTTTGTCAGAACATGGTAGCCTGCTCTTTAAGCATAAAATGTGAGGCGATTTTACTATAAGGGAGACCAGTCTCACCTTCCAAAAATGTACACACCAAGTCCACCGGTAAAAAACATGTCCTATCTCGGCCTAGACATTGGGATTTCAATGATGAAATATATTGTCCTCTAACATGGTAGATGTGTTGATAAAAATGGCTTGCTTCTTTCAAAAATATTTTACCAACAAAATTTTCCAAGAACATGTTTCCTTCCATGAATAGACCCTTCCATTTTCAACAAATACATATTGTTCTTCATAGGATAGTTTAAAAAGAAAAAAAAGGAGGAAGAGGAACAGGATGATGAGAATGAAGGGGGAAGTATATTATCCCTGATATACTTAATAAATTAATACTGATACTAAGAAGACTATAATGAAGTGGCTCAAGCATTATGTTATAAACATCTCCTTAGAGTTTCATTTCTCGGAAAAGTTGTCTTGTAGACAAGTAACAAGCAACTGAACCTTTTTCAAATGAATCAATATTTTTTGTGTCCAACTGTGTTAACATCCATGTTAGTTTTATATTAAATATATATTTTCAAAATCTGGAGTAAACAAACGTTATTATAATAGGTAGCCACAATCATGTGGATATCAGAGTATTTTTTTCATTTTTACAGTATCACTACTCATATGCCATATAATTTAACCAGTGTACTCACTATATACTTCTTTTACATATCTCATCATGTGACAATAAGAGCAAAAATGAATTCTTTAAATTCCACAAGTCTTTTCACCAGCTCTTATGTTTGCAATCTCATTCGGAAGTGAACTTATACATGGAAAAGCTATAGGTGGTGGGGGATTGTTCCAGAAATTGGCCCTGAGCCCTATTGTAGTTCAAGTAATTCATTTGAAAGTGATCCCAAGAAATGCTAGTAGGACAGTGGCAGATAAAGAGAAAAGTTTTGCATGATTCATCGAGCTACTTACTTCCATGGACACCTTCAGTCCAGTCCTATTGAGATGGCTGGGTGACAATAACAAGAGGAGGATCCAGACAAAACTTTTTATTTGCTATGGAGAAAGATTTTAAATTATTTTTTCTGCCCATGGAAATATACAAACATAATTAAAATCATTTTTATGTAATAGTGTGACTTACCATCATTCCATTATTGTCAGTTATCTAAGAACTGTGCAGCTCACAAAATGGTTTGATTAAACTGTTCGGCACCAAACCACTTGGCAATGAACAGCCAGATTTTCACTTTTGTGTGATGACTGAAATATTTTTTACCATTTTCTGTTCTGGGTACTAAATACCTGGACTGAGTGATTCAAGAGTTTTTGTCTTAATGACTCACATTGCTTTTTATGTTTTATTTGCTTATAGTACTTATAGCTCCCTGAATGTTTTCTCTTGTTGTCAGTTGGCTCCTTGGGCATTCAATAATTCTCATTGGCTGTCTCCTTCCAGATTCTTTGTAATTTCCATGTATTGTACATTTATGAACATCAGCCTAGATAGTGATGAAAGAAAGTGCTACATATTGCAATGGCAAGATGATACAGCTGAGAGGGTGGCGGTTACTGAATCTTCCTGATGTTTTGAAGTTAACTGCTTTAAGATCAGATGTCGTAACTGATAGAAGGAAAACAACCATAGCCTACTCTGTCTTATCTAGAGAAATAATAAAAATTGGTTCGTTTAAGACAGGGCTCAATATCACAGCACACTCTGTGACATTTTTTGGAATTGTTCCTGGAGTCTTTTTCTGTTCTCCCTCTCCATCTCTCTCTCTCTCTCTCTCTCTCTCTCTCTCTCTCTCTCTCTCTCTCTCTCTCTCTCTCTCTCTCTCTCTCTCTCTCTCTCTCTCTCTCTCTCTCTCTCTCTCTCTCTCTCTCTCTCTCTCCCTCTCTCTTCCTGTTCAACAGAAACTTAGATGTTACTCATTTGGCTTTATTTTGGTTTCTGTAAAATCAAACACTTGACAAAAACAAAATCGTCAAGAATTCTGAATGTAGTAGACCTTTTATCCAATCTCAATAAAGAGTGAGTAGTCTTTCTAATAAACTCATCATTATGAGCAACTAAGTGGCTCATTATTGGTGCATACATCTATTTGACTGATTTTAATTGCCATTTAATATTCCCTTATATTGTTGAGTTTATTCATCCCAGTACCTTTTAACCTTGATTTACATAATTTTGCTGTCCTATCTGCCACTGTCCATCCATCGGAAGCTAATTATGACATTTAATTTATACTAGCATTTTTCCAAAATGTATATTTTCATATAACCTTTTTCTAAATTGAGGTATTTCCCTACTGTTCCAAATTTTCTCCCTTAATCCAAAAACCTCTCTTTCCTTCTCTATACATTTTATTTAGAAAAAGATTTAAAAGTTATTTTTAAAAACTCTTTATTCCAGTTATACAGTATTTAACTTTTTAATATAGACTATGTGTTCAAAATTTTATTACAACTGGACATGTATAATCAGCTGACATTATCTTCAAAGTAAAAATATTAACAATTTATGTTTCCTTAGTACTTATGAATATCACTGAGAGCCTTTCTTACACACTGATGCCTGTCCGATGAACATGCAAGCAGTGAAATCACTTGTCTTGAAGAATTTCCACAGCCTTGTCAGGACCAATATGCCTGTATGACTAGGGAAAGGAGAATCGATGGCAAGTGACTCACTTCTTTTAATTTAGCGGTTGTTACTTTGCTTTGCTTTGTTTGAATTTTAGAATTTATCAGTGTGTAATTTAGTTCTAAAAGTCACCTAAACCAAAACCTTTGAGTAAAATTTGTTATTTTTAGTGGATAATTGGATTAAATTATGGAGGAAGAAGTCTCGCTCTCCCTTTTCTAATTTAAGACAGGGTGCACTGGGTGCACAGGGTCTCACTATGTATTCGGACTTGTAGTCATTCTCCTGTTTTCAGCCTCCCAAAGCATGGGAGTTAGAGGCACACAACACCCTGTCCAGTCTGAGGAAAAAGACATTTTAAGTTACATTTCTTATGTTTGAACCTAAAAGTTTCTCCATTTACAACGTTAACAACTGCCTTTGCACCGTTTCACCGTACCTATGATCCTGGAAGTGCAGTGCAATACGATCTGCCAAGGGATTGCCTAAAGAAACTTCCTCACGTTGTGATTTGATGTGCCATGCAAAAAATTAAAGGGCTCTTTTATGTTTGCTGCCTTAAAAGAGTAGCATAAACTTCCATAAAATTATACAGAGCACATTGCTTTTATACTTTGGTTGCTTGAGTCTTTTGGCGGCTGAAGAATTTATTTCCAGGAAAGGAATTTTTTCAGTTACCAAGTAGCCAGCCACACCAACTAGGTTTAATAAGGATTCTTGAGAAACTTTAAATGTCTTCTTATTGTTTTGATATGGAAAAAAATCTTATTATAGGTGCTTAAATAACAAGCACCCTTGGAAGAACAAAAGGAAATAAATCATATTATCATTACTTTTCATTTCTCCCTGTGTTGTGATTCAGTAAAATATAAATCTATGAGCCTCTTGATCTACTTTAATTCAGTTCTTTAAATCTTTTATAGAAAATATGAACTAATTTAAGCTAATAGTTAATCACAAAATAAAATCAATAGCACTTATTTTATTTGGAAAATAATGTATGTACAATAAGTTTCTGGTGACTCTTTTTATAGCATGCTAAATATTCCAGGTGGAGTTTGAGGTCACTTGCTCCCAAAATGAGATGTTCATATTTAATGAAGTTAATAATTTGTGATTAGCTGGAGTTTATAATATTTATATAGTAGTGCAAAATTCTTTGATTTTTGCTATAGTAAATATTTTTCAAAGTATCATTCAAATAACATTGTTTCTTGACTTTAGACTTCTTAAATCTTCATACATTTTTAATTAACACACATTACTTGTACACACAGTGTATTTCAGTAGGATATTTCTACACATGCATACAGCAGATGCTGATCAAATCTATCTTCGTTTTTTCAGAGTATTTACCATTCTACATCTGAATTTACTTTCTTTACTTTTCACTTAGAGAATGTACAGAGCTTACATTTTGATTTCTGGCTTATTTTACTTTAAAAATATACTATGGCTCTATTGATTTTGGTCAAAATGAAGATTTCATTCACTTTTATTTCTGAATAACACACCATTTTGATCTAATTTGCTTTATCTTCCTATGGACCCCAAGGCTTAATCTACGGCTTTATTTCATTTATCTTTTTTTATGTATTTGGTATAGAGTCTCACTACATATCTTGGACTCTAGTGGTACTCCTGTTTTCAACCTTGCTAGCTGTGGGATTACTTGTGTGCGCCATCACACCTGGTTTTTATAGCTTACTGCAAATGTTACACTAAACATGAACTAAGTTCTTTTACTTTGAAGAAAGTGATATGACTTGATCATGTACAGAGTGTGTCTCCAAAATATATTTATCAAGTAAAGAAAAAGTTTTATAAATATTTTAATACTAAATTCACTGAGGCATTCTGAGATTAACACATTACCTTTGGCTTGTACAATTATAAGAGGTACTCAAAGAGGTGACCCTCAGTTTCCAGACATTTATTAGTTTCATCAACTTCTGAAGTGCATATAAACTTATGGCAGTCCGTGTATATGGTAAATATACTTGTAGTTCTTTTTGAAGAATTTCTGCATTCTCAGTAATGGCGCTGTTAACTCACATTGCCATCCATGTTGTATAAGAGCGCCCTTCATTGAACATCTTTGTAGCATTTGTCTTTTTTTCTGCGTTTTTGTGTTTTGGGGGAGTGGGCTGCTTTTTTAAATAAAAGCCTTTCTAACTGGGGTGAAATGATCTGTCATCTTAGCGTCAGTTATATTTTCCTAGTGACTTACAATATTACAATAGTTTTCATGTGTCTCTATGGGCCATTTGTATTTTTTTGTGTTGCAATGTGTCTATTTAGATTTATTCATTTCTTAATGGGAATATGTGTTTTTCTTAAATTCTTTGAGTCCTTTGTATGATTTATGACATAATATTAAGTCTTGGTCATACAAGTCATTGTATGACCTCTACAGAAGCTGTCTATTCTTTTGGTTGTTATCTTTGTTGTACAAAAGCCTTTCAGTTTAATCTGCTCCCATTTGTCTGTTTTTTTTTTTTTTTTTTTTTGATGTGCTTTTGAGGTCAAATCCAAACATCATAAACCATGAAGCTTGAAGGAATTTGTCACAGCAGCAACAGAAATCCAATACAGCTCCTTAATATCTGTATGGTTGAGTGTCTCTGATGCTTCCTTTGTCTTCATTTTGAACATCATTCTTTGTTTTCAATGATTAACTTCATTTTGCAGGCTCAGTTTAGTCAAAGCACTGTACCAAACAAAATCAGTTGTGGATCAGAATTGATCACTTTTTTTTCTGACTTTAGTATGGGAAATCAAATGACATCATAATGGCAAGACTAGGTGCACAAGTGGCAATGAATATAAGAAGGTTTCAATGTACTTTATGTTACCTTATTATATTTCATGTTACTTTATTTCCTATATTTAAAGAAAACAATCACCCAGCTATACAGTGTTAAGCAACTATTTTGCATGCATGTATTTTGTTACTCATGTGGATTTACACGAATAAAATTAGAATCACGGCACTCTTTAAATTTCTTTTCACTTTGATTGTTGAGTGTTTTAAAAATAAATTTTCAGTATTGTGGATTTTTTGTTTGTTTTATGTATTTTTTACAGGGTCTCATTATGCAGCTCAGACTCTCATGATCCTCCTGTTTCAGCCTGACCAGTGCTGGGATTTCAGGTGTGCACCACCATGCCATGACTTGGTTGCTGGCTCAGTGCCCCCAGGTGCAAGGCTGGTGCAGCATGTGGGACTGGGGATTGAACCTTGGTCCCTGTTCTTGCCAAAGCAGATGCTGAGTCCACTGAGCTATTTCGCTGGACCAAACAACAGTATTTTGAAACAAATTTCTGGCATTGACTTCAAAGGGGAGATTGATATATTAAGAGAAAATATTGCATATTTTCTTTATGAATTGCAATAAATCATCAAAAATAAAGCAACCCTACAAAATAAAAAAAAAATACTCAACCTATTTAGAGCACCAGGTCCAGTTGAAATGCTGTAACAGTAACGCAGGTGCTGTCAACATTGTGCAAACAATTTACCTGGGACTGCATAGCAGTTGGAATGCTAAGGATTTTGGAAAATGATGTTACTGCCAACTTCTCCCCATACAACATTCCCTATTAAAGGCAATGTTTATTTTATTGTAATTTTTATTTTGCTTGCTGCCACTGAAGGTTCTCCAAAAGTTAACACTTGGGCCAAATTTGTGTTAGACAGTTTCTGTTGCTATAACAGTGTCAAGGTCCATTACGAAGGCAAGAAGTTTATTTTCCACATAGTTCCAAAGATTGAAGAGCCTAAAGCTAGTACCCATTAGATGCTGGTGAGGGACTATGGCAAATGACATCATAATGGCAGCACTGGGTGCAGAAGCGGTAATGAGGGTAAGGACTCAAGGAAGGTGGCCGGCTTTCTTCTAACAATGTAGTCTCCAGCATTTATCCCTTCAGAGAGCAGAGTGCCCCTGACTTCCTTACCTTCTCCTGGGTTCACATCTCAGGGATTCCACTACCTGCGTACCACCGGTCTAAGTAGTGCACTTCTAGGACACGTTCCTCTGGTAGAGCACTCACACCACCTCAGCCATAGCAGCACTCTCCTTGTACTTTATACACCAGACAGCACAATTTTTAATTGGAAAAACAGTAACAACTCGCTTAATGCACTGGAAAATCATGTCAAAAAAGCTTACCAGTATTCCCAGAAATAAAACAAAATTATATCTAGTTAATATGAAGAAATGACATAGATCCTTGCTGTAGGTCTCTGGTAATTATTCACTGTGAAAAAAAACATGTAACACACCACTATTTCTTAATATTCCACACACAGAGACTTAAAATTAATTTCTAAAATACTTATGAACCCAGACAACATAATTTAATAGGGAATACCACAAACAACATAGACGCTTAGCTTCAGAGAATGAAGAAGGGGTTTGAACTTTCCTTTGAACAATGCTGCTGGTACCCAATTCTGTCTTGATTATTTTTCTCTCATTGCTGAGACAAAATAGCTGATGTCCAGGTACATTTCAGGTTCAAAATACCTGAAAGGCTTGTTTAGTTCATAGTTTGTGGAGGTTTCAGTCCATACTTGGCTGGCTCCAAGACAGAGTGGCCCAAGGTGGAGGGCAGCAGTTCCTGGCAGCAGAAAAGAGTCCAGCAGAGAGGAAGCAAGACTGTTCCCCTCAATCATATTGTATGTAGGCCTTGGTCCCTAGGGTGAGTGTAGCACTCACACCCATCCTCCTATGGCTGGATCAAGAATCAAACTGAAGCTCTTAGAAGCCTGCTCCATGACAGCATGAGGCTTTGCGGGGGGCATCTAGACACAAACCATAACAACTTTAGTCCTGTTCATCACATTTTAAAACACGAATTCTAGCCTGTAATAAAATACTTGACAATACTTAGCACTTTGTAAAGAAATCTTTAGAAAACCAAAGGAAATTTATCCAAATCTGCCAAGCGGTACTCCTGGTCCTCACACTTTACACCCATTCATGTTAGAGTCAGAGGAGAGACTAGAAAGAGCAAGGTCCCAGACCAGAGATGGAGACACAGCCTGGTGCCCAGAGAGCTGATGAGAACAGACCAAACTGTATAATACGGTGATGGCCAAGAGGACACAACACTTTACTGTTTGTTACCAAATGCTTAGATATACTCTATATACTGCACACTTATCAAGAGTCAGAACTATTTGTTTTTCACCTATTTTAGGTACTCATTAAGTATTAGCTCAAAAAATTAGTAAGTGAGAACATAATGAACCAAACAGTGGGTAAGAATACTCAGAAGGAACTTCATAAACGGAGCAAATCCTGAGAGACACTCAGGATCTAAGGCAGTGTCTGGAAGGTCTGCCACATGCTTCCCCGTCCATCCTCCCTGCGCCCTCACTGTTCAGGCCGCCGGTCTTCTCATCACCCTAGAGCAATTTGATGTGTGCGCACAAAGTCATCCACACCCCCTCATAGTTTTCTAAACATTTTACTTACAAACTCTGCGCCTCTGTGTCCTTTTCAGTAACATAATAATAGTTTCTGCCTCACTGGGTCTCTGTATTAAATATAAGTTAGTATAACTAATGTTGCTTTAATCATGTTTCACACACAGTAAGTGCCTGAGAAGTGTTAGGTTTTACTATACTAATGTTTTTCATGAGGGTCTGGCATTGTAAAATATAATTTCACTAAAGGCAAAAGGTACTGTATTTCCATAGAAGAAAATATATCATTTCTTTCAGAGTACATATAGTAGGTACTATTAAATTGTGGTTAGTATATACAGAAAGAAAATGCTTCAGCTAAAACAACTGAAGAAACCAGTGCAGGAATTGACAAATTGTTTTCAGAGATTATTTTATCAAAGTGTGATTGTGTTTTAATTTTTCTATCATAGTTATTGTATATGAGAATCTGATTTTAATATCAATAATATGAATTAAATATCTTACATTCAAGTAATTTGACTTTAGTTGAAAATGTAAGATTTAAGATATGCTTATTTAAATAAAACTACCCTATGGATGCATGGAGTACACATAAGAAGTTTATATATAAAAGTATTTAATTTGTTTCTAATTAGTATATTTGAAGTTAACAACAATAGAAGCTATTAATTTTAAGTACCTGATTAAGAGAAATAGGGATAACTCTTGGTAAAATTGTTTTTCCTCAAGTTTATATCTAATGAGAATCTTAAAGATTTTTTTTTTTTTATGGTTATTTTCTTTACAGCAAAATGATCGCTAAGTAGAATAGATCTAAATTTTTATTAAGCTAAAATTCTTATTAAAATAAAAATGAATAGTGGTCATCTAAAATAATAAAATTCATGTTTGCACATGTAAATATGATTTATTCAATTATCTAGTCTCTAGCTGTATCCACTTATCTATAAAAGCCTTGGGTTTATGTTTTCTTTTTCTTTTTGTAGCTGACTGATGATTCACTGTGTAAAAATACCATATGATTTTTATGCTTTTCTTTATATCTGGTAGTTTGCATGCCTAATATGAAGATAACATCATGCAACACAGCAACCATTTTTGAATTTCTATTACTTTGTGTAGTAAAATTTTGCATTGTTTCTGGTGCTATTTTTTCTCTATCACTATTTTGTATTCTTTAAAAAATAAAAAAAAAATCTTAATTCTTACATAATTGAATTTTTATTTAAAAATTATTCCTAAGGTATGTAAAATATCAAACTCTCATCTCTCATCAATGTACTCCAGAGAGAACATAACTATTCTTGACAGGGAAGGAAACAAACTTCAGTTCACAGGATCAGTTCACAGGATCTGTCCTCATGCAGTTCTAATGCTAAACACGTGGAACAACATGGATCTCTGGCCCTCAGGTGATGCTGTTGGTGTCATGACTTTGCACAGGAAGCCTCAGGAAATGGATTCCATAGGCGTGATTCTCTTTAGAGTCTTTCTTTTTCCACGGGGCACTATGGGTGTTGTATTACTATTTTATCTCACTAGCGTGAGAACCAGAGAGAGTAATTAAAATGTGAAAGGTACAATAGGTACTGTTCAAGGGAAAGAATTTATTCAGTGGAAAGGAAAGATCTGGGATGGGGAAAATTACAAATGAAAGAAGGGGAAAAGATATACTTAGGTAAATATGCAGAATGTTTTGGATAGTTACACTACCAATTTCTGCTGGTCTTTTGAAAGGAGCAGTTTAAGCTTAGAATATCTTTCTTTTTATTCTTTTTTTGTAAATTTCTTCAACTTTTTTGTTATTGTGCATTTTGCTTTTACTTTAACTATTCTTTCCTGCTGATATCTGATAATCTGAACAATTTTTTAATTGAATATTATTGAAAGAAATGTTTGTTAGATATGAAAGCACATAGAAACTTGTTCTGTTTCCCAAACAGAATTTGCAGGTTGAGCCTGATTCCCCAAAAGGCCAGTATTTTTGTTAAAATATATGTGTACCTCTATGAGCACCACGGAAAATAAAAATAGTAAATACAATAAATAAATAAAATAATAAAATTCATAGAAACTGAGTACATTCACTGAGTACAGTGTTGATTTCCAGTGGCTGGGGCAGAAGTAAAATGGGGAATAAAGAGCATAACATTTGGTCGTGTAAAATCACTATATTTCAAAAAAACTGGGCCTAGTGGGCCATACCTGTAATCCCAACACTAGGGAGGCTGGGATAGGAGGATCACTGTATGTTTGAAGACAGCCTGGACTACTTAGTGAGTCCCTATCTGAAAATGTGCCCCTCCCAAACAAACATTATAGTGGGTACTTAAAATTTTGTTAAAGGGATTGTTAAATGTTGAAATAATTTTTTAAAATGAGCAAGACATGAAATCTTGAGAAGGTCAGAAATTTCAGGATAAAATTTTATACAAGCACATTCGAGTTTTAAATAATGTCCAGGTTGTTAATGCCAAATGTAAACTGAAGAGTAAAAAAATAAAATGTGTATAGCATAACATATCTTAAATTGAATCCCAGGTATCAGATGGGATGTAAATGTGTGTGTGCGTTTTGTATATTTAGTATACTTCTTAAGAAAATCTTGAAAAGTAAGAAACACTTTAAATTTATATTCCAAAAAAGTAATGATTTAAAGTTTTAAAATGGTTGTTTATGCTAAGTATCAAGCATGTTAAATTTCTTGCTTATTAAGTCAGCATCTTTAAATAATTTAGATAGTTCATTTAAACTACTATAGTCCTGTAGGTTATGGTGAACTTGTTAGCATTTAATTGTTGGTATTTCATTTATCACTGTGCTTGTACCTTCATTCAGACTGAAATAGAAGAGAATGATGAGGTTTGGTTTATCTTCCTATAGCCAAAAGATTTATATTTAATAAATATATACATTTTCAGATGTAGCATATTTATTAATCCAAGCAAACCATTACAAAGAAAAACTTTTCCCAGACCTCCCCTGCTGAGATTTGACAATATTAGCCAATTTTTTTTTCTGTTACTCATTTAGTATATAATTTCCTGTCAGGCGTTTTTTTTTTTTTTTTTGTTTTGTTTTGTTTTGTTTGTTTGTTTGTTTTTTAATTGCCTTTGCTTCTCAATTATTCAGGACCCAAACTTTAGTGATATTTCTTTCTGAGAAGCATGGTGTTAACTTATTTGGCTATTTGAGTACTCAATGTACCCATCTGTTAAATGGCCCTATGAGCCTAAATCAGTCCTAAATTGATTTTTAAAGTATCAATTTAAGCTAAATATTGGAGGCAGCAAAGAACAGTACAGCGGAAAATGCAGACTCTGCAGGCTGAAGACCGGACTCTGGCTTTTGTTTTGGTATTCAGCACTGGCCCAGCCAACAGTTCATGGGATCTTGCATTTTACCACCACAAGATGGAGATGAAAATAACTGCCTTACTGAATGGTTTAAAGGATTCATGTAGCTAGCTGGTGGTGTGAGCTCCATAAATGTTAGCTGTTATTCTTATGAAAGTCATGTGATTATTTTATTTATAGTAAATAAATTGATACTATTTCTTTGGGCTGTTAATGTGCAGTTTATTGTTAAAGGGACTTTATTTTTATAACTGATGAAGAACTTTAAGTACTTTGGTGAGACTTAGATTTGTGGGCATGTTTCTAATTAGCCTGAGCCAGCACATGAGTATGATGATGAAGGCCACGCCTAGCCAGGGCCATAGCTCTGATTCAGCTTCTCCCGCTCAGTCCCACTGCCCCACAGGGTACACACACCAGGGCATGGAGAGGGGCTTCTGTGGTCATTTTCAATCCAACTTGAAATTCCATTTCATTATTTTCTAATGAAATTGGATTTGGTGATACTCGACACCTAATAAGATTTTGTTTATTTTGCTATGAAAACAGGCTAATAAAGTAGATTTCCACAGGGTTTATGTTCTCGACTATAGCATTTTAGAGTTGCATAAAAATGCACATTGTCCACTTACACAATATTCTTTCTGTATGGCTTTTCCTAAGCAATATTGCTTTCTGTTTAGTATTGGATTTAGAGAAACTAAAATATAATTTTCTATAATAGAAGTGTTAAACATAGTAGTCTGGACTTATTTGTCATTTTGGAATGACATTTATTATGTATTTATAAAAATATATGGAAGTCTGAAAAACTTGAGTCCTTCAAATATAGTGAATTTGATGCCTTGCTTTTAGAAAATTAAGCATATAATTGATGATTAAATTATAAAGTTTAAAATAAACCTGTAATCTTGAAAAAATAATGAAATCATTCAGATTATGGTGAATAGTTTGTGATGGTGTCAGTAATTCTCAACCTAATTTTCAACAGCCACTCCCACTTTCAGGGTTTTTTTCTTCGTACGTATTTAGTACAGGGTCTACAGCGCCTCACTACACAGATTGGACTAGTAGTGATCTTCTTATTTTCAGCCTCCTAAATCCCGGCATTATAGGCATCACCAAGCCCAATCTCAATTTCTGTCTCAGTGTGTCCTGGGCCCAGGCTGGCAAGGCACCCTGGGGATCAAACCCATCCCTGAGCTTTCCCTAAGCAAAAACTTTAGTCCACACAAGCTATCTGGCCCACCCTTTCAGGTTTTTCAGAATTAATTATTTCCAATCAACCCGCATGCTATGTGCGTAGCTGTGAATAACATGCTCATTTAAACATTCAGAGTTGTAGTTTCTTTTCCTTGAAAAAATTTTTACATGTTAATAAGGTGTAAATTTTTCATTTTGAGTCATTATTGTTATTTGTGGATCCAGCCTGTGAAAGAAGTCTCATTAATTATCCTTCTATTTTCCACTTGTTGTTTTTCTTAATGTATCAAAATGCAGACAAGGTTGTGACCATTTATTTGTATATATTTATATATTCTGGTCTTCCTGTAATTCTTTGAAGTCTTCATTCTTATAAATAATGAAATGATAAAAAGCAGCAGGAATTTTAATATTATTATCATTATTATTTTATTTTAAATAATAAAAACAAGAACAAAATTGAAAATGAAGACAGAAACAAGACATATAACAACAAAAGTAGTACAGAATTTCAAAACAAGAATAGACAATTATCAGGGCTCAGTAAGGTGGCTCAGCGGTCTAAAGTGCTTGCTTAGGCAAGCTTAGGCAGCCTCAGGGACCACGGTTAAATCCTGCCACCACATTCTGTGCCAACCCCGCCCCCAGGGCAGGCTGAGCTGTCGTATGTATATATGAATACACAATTATTGATGATTGTTAAATTAGGTGTTGTTATCAGATTCATTGCTCAGTACTTCTCATCTTGTTCTTCTAAATGTGCACTGTTTCTAATGTCTAATCGATTATTATACTCTCTTTAAAATAAGTTTAAAAATAAGTGAACAGAAGAAAACAAGAAAAAAATTAAGATTTTTTGAAACGAAGAGGCATTTTATTTATTTATTTATTTATTTATTTATTTATTTATTTATGTGGCAGGATCAGGGTTTGAACTCATGACCTTGCGCTTACCAGGCAGCATATTATTATTTTATTTTTTTTTACTTCATCAGCATTTTATTATTTTAAAGAGAATAAAAATAATAAAATAACGTTCAAAACAATACAGAATTTCAAAACCCAAGATGATAGGAACTCAAGAATGGTGGTTATATTGCACATGGTTGTCTTCGTATTAGTTGCTCAGATATAAGCATGTAAAACTGGTCAAAATAAAAATTCTAAATATTAATCATTCCTTTCAATAAACAAATAGAAATTAGTAGCACAATCATCCTAGCTATTCTGCATATATATGTACATTTTTTCCTTCCTTCTTTCTTTCTTTTCTCCTTTCCTTTATCCCAGTTGTTCTTTCACTTTGAGTAGTTTCTTTCCCTGTCACAATACCCTTTGTGCCTTTGAGATTTCATTTATTCTTTCAGGTTCTTTCACTAGGGAAATAATGTGATGTTTACACACATGGGTCTGATTTTTTTCACTTACGAGTATGGTCTCCAGTTGCAATCATTTACCTATAAAAGATGTGGGTCTATGATTTTCATAGCTGGGTGATAATCCCTTGTGTGAAACATCTCATCTTTTTTATCCATTCCTAAATTGATGAGCATATGAGTTGTTTCTAGGATTTAGCTATGCAGCAGTCATTAGCAGTAGGATATTTTTGACAACAGCATTTTGTATATCTTGACCATATGTAACTGCTTCCCCCACTTTGGAAAACTATAGAGCTTAAAAATATATCAACACAGCACAGATAATCTGTCTTAACTATATTAAGCATCTTAAATATTCTGTAATAGAAAGAATGGATCAACATATGTCTAGTATACAACCTGTACCTCATATCTATATTTGTACTTGTCAATTGATTTATGCTACCATAGAAATATTTTTAAAAAATTTAGATTTCATTATTTGCATTTTCATTTCTTACGTCTACATGTTATGTTTAAAATAATGGAGAATGCAAAGATATCACTTATCATTCAAGTACGTATGTCTTTTACATATGCATTTTCATAGAATGTTATATCCAATGTCCAAAGTGAGAATATTGTTATAATAATACACCACATCATTTGAGCTATTTTTTAAATTTATTTTCATAGGTAAAAATTAGTAGAATTTAATAGGTGAAATTTAGAAAAGATGGCAGCAAGTTATGTGGAAGGTATGTGCTCTATATTTCATTTTAAACTAATTTTAGCGCTGGCCAAATAGCTCAGTGGATTAAAACACCTGCAAGGAGGTACAGGGGCCAGAGGTTTAATACGCAGGCTGGCTGTGCTGGCCCCACACCCGGGGCATGCTGAGATAGCAATTGAGACTGGGCATGGTGGTGCACACTTGTAATCCCAGCTCTGGGCAGGCTATAGACTGGTGGATCACTATGAGTCTGAGCTATTAGTGAGACCCTGAACACCTTGTAGACCCCTAAAATACAAAAATAAAATAAAAATAATAGACTAATTTTATTTCAAACTGTGTGAAATATCAATTTTGAATTCATTCAATGCTTTTCTCACTTGAGTGTTTTTAGTGAGTGTGCATACTTGTGTGCACACAAAACACACAACTATGACTATGTTGATAAAATTTTCCTTGCTAATACAAAATTTAAAAGAAATAACATGATTCATTTTTGAAACATCATGCTTTTGTGAAAAAATATGAAAATGGACACATGGTAAGATGTAAAAGTTCTAGTCAACTAGGCTGAAAGTTACATCAGAAAATTCCTATCAGTTATTAGTATATTACATATATATTTTCTAACTGCTTTAGATTTTCAAATGAATGCCTACTGTTTTATTTAACTTAGCTTTATTGGTGTATTTTTGTGCATATACATAATAAACTATTATAGTCATGTGTCAAATCTATGAATGAAGTAAATTCTCCAGCTTTCTATTGCTTCTTTCATTCAATTAAATAATCTTTTCATATATAAACCCTTATTAATTATATACTTAACAAGACTGTAGGACTACGACTAAGTGTGTGTTTCCCAAGCATTGATTTGAGTGCCCAGAACAGAACCATAAGAACAACAAATACTAGTAAGCTAGATAATGCATCCATGGATTTCAAATTTATAGCTATAAACTAAGAAATGTTTCTGATGATATTTTGCCCAACTACCCACTTACCTACATTATAGAAACTTGTGCTTGTCAATATCAAGGTACATATCTAGAGAGATTATTTGTACACATAGACAAAAACATTAGTTTCTTCTCATTTCTAAGTTACAGTATTCTTAAATATTAGCAATACCTTATCATTTTATTTACAAGTACATTTTAAAATTTTTAAAATGTATAAATATATATTCTTTTCCACTCTTGCTAGTATTCCACTGTGTGAATACAACAGAACTATACATTCACTCATACATATTTATAAATGCTATCAGAGTATAAATAAATAATAAAATAAATGTCTAGCTATTTTGATATAGTAAATTCCATATAGAATTCTATTCAATAAATATACAAATTATAATTTCCAACTACAGATGAAATTTTGCCTATGAAATTTATAACAGGGCCAGCCAGATAGCTCAACAGACTAAGCGTCTGCTATGGCACATGCAGGGACCAGGATTCGCTCCCCACCCCTGCATGCTATGCTCTTCTGCCCACAGGGCATATAGAGCCAGTTATCCAGTCTGGTTGTGGCCCATGCCGGTAAGACCAGTGCTGGGGATTCTGAAAACAGGAGGTTCACTAGAGTCCGAGCTGCACAGTGAGATCCTGTACTAAACAGATAAACGGAAAAAAATTATAAAAATTACATTAGCATTTAAGATGATCTAGTCCCCATGTCCTCCTCATAAGCATGTGTGATTGTCTTGATCTATTCTGGGCTATCACGTATTGGGTGCTAACCAAGAAAGAAATAGATTTCTCATGGTCTTGGAGACTGGGAAATCCAGGACCAAGATGCAGGGCTCTGGTGAGGGTCAGCTGCACCCATGACAACCAAGCTGCTGCCCTGAGCCCTGCATCTATCCTTAGAGCCACATTTGGCTCTTACACACCTCACCTCACAGCTCTGCAGATGAGGGTGTTTCTAACTCCTGAACTTGGTTGTTAGAACCATGGCAGTTAGCAAAGTTTTTCACTCTTAGTAACTAATCATTAAAAAAATATATCTATGTAGAGTAATTTGCACTTCCTGAATAATAAATGATGTAAAGTGAGGTCTATTTTTCAATATTAAAAGCAACAAATATTTTCCTTTTCTTTCTCTGAGCAGCCCTTTCTTTCTTCTTTCTTTCTTTCTTTCTTTCTTTCTTTCTTTCTTTCTTTCTTTCTTTCTTTCTTTCTTTATGTTTTTGTATTTTAGCACTGATTTTTAGGAGATTTATATGTTAGGGAATTACGTAGTCCTTTATTATAATATAAATTCCATTTCCCTAACTTCTAAAATATTGATTATGATTATTATTTTAATTTGTGTTATTCAACTTATATTTTATTTTAGGAATTCCTGATTTTGGAAAACTTTCTTTTTTCTGAGGGTATGAAACTAAATAACTATATTGCATGAATGTGCAATAAACTCACCAATCGCTATATTGAACACCGTGAAATCCTGGACCACAGAATTATTTGAGGGGTGTAATCAAAGTGAGGCTAATGAGAAAAAAGACCCTGAATCAATAAATGGTGTAACATAAATATAAACCACATTAACTTCCTATTTTACCAATTGAAATTACATCATTTACTTGTAATTTTTCCTTTTAAGTTATCTGATAAAAAAAAATCTGTTTTTTATCTCTGCTCTGTCAAGTCTATACTAAATCTCCTGAGATTTAATATATCTGTTGTCCTTTGAGTCTGGCACAGAGCCTGGGAGAACAGTTGGGACTTAACACTTGTTTACTGCATAATGAGTAAGTCCATCAAGGTGCCTAACACTGCAAATTCTGATTACTTTGAAAGACACACAGCATCACTAGTGGGTTCTGTGAAGCTAGCACAGCATTTGGGCTTTTGGGGAAAGACACTCTTGACTGTCTGTTCAGAGATGATTTATGGAAGATACATTATTAGTTGAGCATAAAACTGAGAATTGTGCTTCTCCAGTTGCACACAATTTTAAGGACTAAAAGTCACAGCAGAAAAGGGGAGGAAAAAGTAGTAATTGTGTAGAGTGACATCTATAGCATTTTTACTCATCATATATTTCTTTTTAAGTGTATTTTCATACATTCCTAAATGACTTATAATGAGCTAATCAGATGTATCCATGCTAATAATTTTAATTAGATGCAGAGAAGAAAAAATTAAGTATTTACACTATTTAAAGCCTATTGGAGATGGCTCCACTAATTATTTTGGCATGCTTTCATGTAATAAAACTCAACTTTCATTTGGAGTTAAAATCCTAGTCTATAATTTGATTTTGCCTTCACTTTCATTTGAATCCAGTCATTGCATCATTCCCATGGGATTGTAATTGAAACGCAACTTCCTAAGTGACTGAGATAAGCCAGAGCAATAAGAGAAAGCTCCGTGGAGTAGCTGCATTTCACCAACAGTCATTTTTCTGATCTCTCTGTAACTTTGTCTCTCCAGTCAGTTTTCATCTCTATAATTAGGCTAAATATGGTAGTGTACCATCTAAATGATATTAGACCTTTATTGCTCTTAAAAATGAAAATGTTTAATCTTATCTATCAAAGACAGCACGTTTGTGGCCCCTTCCTCAGGGCTGTGTTCCTCATGGTGTCTTCCATATGCCAGGCACACTGGGTTTATCTGAATTCCTCAAAATGTCATTCTTGTTTGGGAGGAGTTACATTAAGAAAATACACATAAAGTGTTTATAAGAAGGATGGCATATAGCAAGCTTATAATGAATACACTGTTAGATTATCTAGGAAAATGTGAAGAAAAGACATAGGAACAAATTAAAAACCAAGGCTGAGAGACGATATGCCTTCTCCCCAAATCTTTCCTAATCCCTAATAGCTTCAGGGAGATTTGGGCAAGGTTACAGAAGATATGGAGAAGTTGATAGTGACTTCAACATTGGACAGAGATTTCCCTGTTTAAGATACATTAGGCAGCTACCTGCATTTGCCAACTACATAATGATGACAATGTTAGAAACTCTGTTGGGAAGAAAATGAGGTTTAATAAAGGTTAAATTATTAATTTAAGATCACACAATTAGTGACGGAAAGGACTCTACTCCTTCTTTGACAGCCTGCTCCAGCTGCTCCAGGCTATTTCTTGTACTCTAAGTTGTCTCCCAATATTTAAATCACACGGAAAGCTCAGCTGGGGGAAGAGGCAGGCAGATGGCCATAGGTGAGTCCAAAAGTGGAAAAAAAAGAAAAAAGTCCTAAAGAAGGCCTAGTCAGACAGAGCATTTGACTAGAAAAAATTCAATGCCTCGAAAATGAATAAAATAATTCTGAAAAACATGTTTGTGAAAATGACCAGAAACCATTCGGTTAAACTGATTTACTTTAAGTCATCAAAATAAAGATGCGTGGAAACATTTTGGTGCATAGTGAAGTCCTCCTTTCACTTGTGATCTGTCTTCCTGGTGTTTGCACAGAAGATGTGAATGTGGACCTGCTGAGATGTGTCCCTCCTGCCTGCTGAATCAGGTTGGCCACACGTGGATTTTCAAAGCACTGGGCACAACCTCCATTCACTCTCACACTGTGTTCAGTGCTGGGGCAACAGAAGGGGCCATATTTGGTTTCCTCCTCTTTCCATTCCAATTAAGATTCAGACTTTAGGAGGAAAGAAAGATATGGGAAGTAAGAATTTGATTATATTAACTGGGCCAAGAGTAAAACTTATGTTCTTTGTTTCTAAATATAGCAGAATATTGGGCCACTGAGCAGGGATGAAATATATCTTACACCCTGGAAAGAGCATACAATGAGTGGCTGAGATAACTGTATTCCTGCTTTGGCTTCCTGCTCAAAGCCTGTCTCTGGTGCTCCAGGATGTCAGAATGTAGTTTATTGGCCAAAAGGAATTTAAATTGTTGTGCAATCAATTGGTGAGAAGCTGATGTGATTAAAAAATTTAAATGTTTGCGGAAATATGTGATTTGCCGCTATTTAATTATAGGTCCAAATAATTCTAATAATAAATATTATCATAGAGCATCATAATTTTAAAACATACTTAAAATAATAACAGAAATCAAGAAAAACTTTAAGGCATATACAACATGTAATTCACATTAGATAGAAATTCCAGCAAAGAATTGTTAATTAATTAATTGTTATTTAATTAGCTAACCATTCAGTTATCTAGATACAGGTATTCAGCATATACATATAGATATTTAATTGTTTAATAGATGAACGTATCGTGTAATATATTTGAGATATTTTCACTCAAAAAGTATTTCATGACTTTTTTCAATTACCATTTACAATGAAAATACAATTGTGGACAGGTGAACATTGCTGACAGATTTTAACTACCTATCCTTCTATGTTTTCTTCCATGTCAGAAGGGCATCTGTGACATTCTTACAAACACAAGTGAAGACAGAAGCAGGGGAAAAGCTGAATGTACAGTTATGTGAGAAGCTTGTAGCCACCTAAAACAAGTAGCATCAACCAAACTATTAAGTTGTTCAATAGAACAAACTCTTTAATATAAATTTTATCCCGGATAATTTGATCATGAGTTCTGGAATATAATATGTAAAGTGTCTGACCATAAATAACAGTGAAACAAGATGTCACATTTATAAGAAGACTGAACACAGATCTTACACTTGCTCATTGCCATGCTTTGGCGAGTGAATGGGCCACTTGGGGTAGTGTGCCCCATAAGGAGAAAATGTTTCTTTGTCCCTTGTTGCCCTTCCTTGTTTTCATCAGTAGTGATTCATAATTCATCTCTGAGGCCAGTTAGGAGCTTCTAGGATTTTTCAGGCTGTGGCCTTAAGCCTTCAATTCCCTGTGTCCTGTTCCAGGACATACTTTGATACAATTTAAAGGATCCTCATGTTAGAAGCAAAGATGAAATGCAAATATGTCTACTACATATTGTGAATGTGATTCTGAAAATACAAGTACACAGTCTTTAAGAAATGTTTTCTCCCTTAGATACTTTCTGTGTTAAAAGACTTTTCTGTCCCCCATGTCAAATTTAGAATCTAAATTCCCTTTGGTCCTCAAAGTAATTCCATCAGGTTTTGCTTTGACCTTTTGATTTTTACTGTTCAGTGCCCTTTTGAGAGGGTTTTCGTTTTCTTTTGTTTTTATGTATTTAGTACAGGGTCTACACAGATCAGATTCATAGTGATCCTTCTGTTTTCAGCCTCCTGAGAACTGGGATTATAGGTGCACCACCACACCTAGTCTTTAAGAAGTTTTTGTAGATGAGAGTTTTCAGGGATTTTACTTGTTTTGATAATTTTATGGTGAGATTGCTGTCTCAGTTATATTTGACAACAGTTTTGTACTAAAAGAAAAAAAGAAAAAAAGAAAGTGAGGATTTTGTCCAAAAAAGTAAGAAACTAACTCATTCTACTCAGACATCATCATCCTTTGACTCCTTTTTCAGGGTTTCAGAGCCCAAGGCCTGAGGAGTCATGGGATATTGGGGACAAAGTGGGAGTCAAGGTGATACCATTTGCATTTATGCAACTGTGAATGCCAAGAATTCATCTATTGAAAGACAGTTTCTCCCCCTTCCTTACCCTCTCATTTTTTTTGAGTTTCAATTTTTTATTGTTTAAATTTAACAATGGTTATATTACATATTTTCATCATCAGATCAGTTTAGATTAATACATATAGGTATATAAGATTGATCAAACAATTAAACATTAACCTTTCTAAGTCATCATTACATTTTTTTTTTCTTTTCCCCTTTCTTTTCTTTGAAAGTTGACAGATTGCACATTGTCCTCACAATCATTGTACAGAGTACAGTGTGTGGGCATGACTCACCTCCCTGTTGATGTTGCGTAGAAAAAAAAAAAAAAAGGGAAAAGAATATACTTCTCTTTGGACAAAGAGGAAGCAGATACATACACAATCAAAGGTTTTGCAATTGCAGTGTGCCAACAGTAAAGCTTGTGATGTTGGAGGCTATTGAATCTAAGCCTCCTAAAGCTCATCTCACCAATCTAGCTCTGTGTTTCATGCATTGTAATTAAGGATTTTTTTTTTTCTTGCTGGGTGGTCAAGGGCAAGTCGAAGCAAGACCTGTATAACAAAACATTCTTTTTTTTTTTTTTTTGTATCTTCCAGGGTCAAATCCCCTCAGGATTAAGTTTGAGACCATAGACAGTACTTTGTAGAACTGTTGTTAGTGTCAGCCTTCGGGACGAGTCACGGCCATTGCTTGGCCATTTTGCTTTCTGTGAAAGCCTGAGAGAATGTTTTTCTCTTTGCGTCTAAGGAGACTACCCTCTCATTTTGCATTACAGCTGTTTTTTCTTTTTATGTTCTACCAATCCAAGTACCTGTCCAATCAGTATATCTTTCAATTAAATTTTAAAGGTTTTATTTAATGCACATTATCTTAAAATTTGTAAAGGCACTTTATAAAAACAAGAAGTGTAAATTCATGTTGTTATTGTATATAACAGTGAATATAATATATATGTAATAAATATGTTGTCAACACATACGTACTTATATATTTTGTTTTAAAGTAGCTTTGCAATTTCTTTCCCTTTATATTTTTAAGATTTCTTATAGTCTGTAAAAGTGTTTTATATGTTTTATATAATTTTATAATAAAAATTGAGGTAAAAATTCCTTAAAGATATACTACAAGGCAATGGTGATGGAGGCTTCCCTTAAGCACGTGGCTTCTTCCCCTGATCCAAGCTAATGGAGTGCAAGGGCCGGGTGCATGCTTCAACTAGTGTTTGCCACGTAGCATGGGGCTTTCTGACCTCTGTACATTGCCCTTGCATTTTCCTTACTTCAAACGTCCGAAGCCTGCTGGGAAATCTCTTGAGATCACAAGAAGGAGTTAGTGTGTTAAGAAGCTCAAAGACTTTTAAGGCTGCAAAATGGTGCAGCGCCAGAAGTTGCCTGCTTCGTGACATATAACATAATCCCTTTTCTCGCCTTTTACTCTTGAAAGTTGATTCTCCAATTTTCTTCAGTCAGTAGTGAGTGCCTCTTCTCTCTTGCTCCCTGCCTGTCACCAGGCAGAGAATTGCCTGTGTCACTTATTATTTTACCCTCTCTCCGAGCCTGCTGGTTCTCCCTTGTTCATCATCGTGATTGGTGGTACAAATTCCTCCCTCCCAGGAAGCTGTTTCTGTGACAAAATAAATCCCTTTCTCATCCATGTTATGTTTCTATTACAGCTACATTGTGGAAAACAATGGTGTGCAAGTTGTACTGAAACTTAAGTAGTTTGGAAAGAACAAGAACAGAGAAATGAAATTCAATTCATAAAATGTGAAACTATTTTTAAAGGATAGCTTCCCTGCTATTGATGCTATAATGCCATTAGTTTATGCAGTCATGATGTTAGAAAACAAGTGGACAGCCTTCTTTCTTTAGTTCTTTGTTATTGAAGTTGCAGTGGCTCATGAAATGTAAAGTCTAGAAAGTCCAGTAGTATTGCAGCTATTCTGAAGTACACTCCCATGTTTATATGGACGAACTCACCAGATACTGAGCCTTCTGATAACGTGATTGTTTCTTACCTCAAAGAGATCGCTCCAGGAAAAAAAAAAAAAAAAAAAATGTTTACTAATATTTATGTACCTAGTGTTAGGTTGTTGTAATGTTCTGTGTCGGTGCCAAAAGAAACAACGAGAAGACCCGATGAAGGTAGCTCAGAGGACTCACTAGATTCTGTCCTCAGTGAGCAAAGAACCGCTGAAACAAGTCAGCTTTCTTTAGGATAGTCAGCACGATCTTGTGCGTAATCACCTTAGCAAAACAGAGGATCACATGCGAAACCATGATCTTCATTAACTTCCATCCCAGGGTTCATTCAGGGGTCAACCAATAGCATTTCAAGAAAGGGAGAAAGCAACAAATAGAGAACCCGGAGGTGAAGCTACCCTACCGCAGCTGCCTCTGGGTCGCGTCCATCACAATCTGCTTCTTGAAACGCCCATCAGGCTACATTAGGTGACCATGTGAGTTTACTATATCATTTAGGTCTGAAAGATGGGGAACATAACTATTAAAGTTTCAGAGGGGTAACTCACTGCTCTGTAAGTAATGATTTGCATCTTAGAAAAATGTGGGTTTAGATGAGGACATCCCCATCAGAGTACAAATTAGTCTTTCTCATTTTGTGTTAATGTAACTTTCATTAAAGTATCATCAACTTATATAATTTTCTTCCAACTTTTAAAGATTTCCCTTTGACAGACTCATTTCTTCTGTCTTATTTTTCACTAAATTTGATTTTCAGCTCAGTCTTACACATCATTGCTTATACTTTGCCCCAGATTTTCCACCCTTTCCTAAATATATCAAGTTTTTTTCTATAGCTCCAGGGAATTTCATTCAATAAAATTTTAAGTTGCTGAGTTCAATATACCATCAAATCACTTAAATTTAATAAAATACACTTGAAATGGCTTAAAACACATTTATCAGGAAAAATCAATTATATATTTGCAATGGTTTATTTCATCTACAGGTGTTATTTTAAATGAATCTTAACCCACTCAATATATGATCTTGACGTTTTTTATTCTGAGTGATGAAAGAATTATTTTTATTTTTATATGATTTCCAGGTACCCTTCTGTGAAATATAAAGTTCTTTGTGAGCATTTCATTCCTCAGGATAAAAAAGCTAATAATTATGATGATGGCAAAACTTGTGATATGACTAGCACTTACATGACAGAACAACACTGAATGTTTTACATCTTTATTTTTTATTTTATAGCAACAATGTAGAATTTCTACTCTGTACTGGATATTTTATGAGCTGGAAATACAATACTAGAAAAACTAGATGAAATCACTGCCTCTGTAGGACTTCCAGTCTAGTGGAGAGAGGCACACAACCACAAGATTAAACATTAATATGTAGAACTTCAGGCAATAATGCAAGCTTTAAAAATAAAGGAGAATAAGAAGAATACAGAAGAATGGTATGGGGCGGCTACAAATAGCTCACTATGGTGCACAGAGTGATTGGGGAAGAACTCCCTAAAAAGGTGTCATGCACCATACATGTAGAGACTTGTGAGCTGCGCAGCTAGCTATCTAAAAGAGTATTCCCCATGCCCCCAAAACCTATATATGGGCAGGGTGCTTTTCCTTATATACTTTTCTTCTTGATGTAAATGACACACAAACAGAGACAGAGACAGAATTCAAAGGAGGGAGGGAAGAGAGAGAGAGAGAGAGAGAGAGAGAGACAGAGAGAGACAGAGAGACAGAGAGAGACAGAGAGAGACAGAGAATACCGAGGGAGAGGAAAAGGGAGAAACAGCAGGAGTTTTGTTTTCTGTTCTCATAAGAACAACACCGAACATCATCATATGTTTCTATTTTAAAGTACAGAACATCATAAAATTTCAGTGTCTTTATATTTCATATGTTATCATCTTCTAAAGCTGCTGCCAGTACTGAATAGGTCACCCCCTTGTCTGTGTTCCTGGAGCAGAGAACATTTTTTAAGACAGTGAACCACCAGTGAGGGTTCATTTCTGCTGACATTTACAATGAGGAAAAAATAAGAGAAGCAGTAGGAACTGAGGATCCCACATTTACTTCTTTTTTGAGGAAAAAAAAAATTAAAATTGGAATGTGAAATCCAAATGGGTCCAAGCTATTCACCATCATGAGATGATGTCAATCTCAAGTTGATTGCCTTTTTGTGGTTTTAGTAAAACAAAAACTGAGTATTTACCTATTTGTAAGCATGTTAGGGGCCAAACTGTTGGTGAATATTTTAGGGCTAGAGAGATAGATGAGCAGCTCATGTACCTCCCTGACAAGTGCAAGGACCTGGTTTCGATCCCTGATACTATGTGCCATGCAGGCCCTGAACCCTGGGTGTGCTGTGCCAGCCACTGAAACAGGGTGTGGTGGTACACACCTATAGTCCCTGTGCTGAGGGGGCTGTGTAAGGAGACCTTGCACCACATAAGTAAGTAAGTAAGTAAATAAATAAATAAATAAATAAATATTTTAGCTTACCAGGAGTTTTATGATTCTTTCAAGTATCAGACTATCTTTTGTGAAAAGATTGAGTTGGATATTTTTTTTTTTTTTTGATATTGTTAAACAAAGAAGAAAAAAGGAATAAATCAAACATTTTAATGCTCTTAGGTCCCTTTAAAGATTTAAAATAATAAAGAGTTCCAAAAATCCAATATTACATTAGAAAGCATATATTGAAACTTATTTATTTATTTATTTACTATTTTTTTTTATTTTTTACCCTTTTGCCTTTCAGATTTGGTAAGCAGATTTTTACTTACAAATAAGATTTATTCAGGTGTTATGAATAACTATGAACTAGGTACTAAAAAGGCAAATTTTATGCTAAAAAGTGTGTGACAATAGCTGGGGAATGTTTATTGTTTTTAACCTTTATGGGATGTGTCAATAGCCTGCCCCAAAGTCTTAGTTTCTGTGTTTCCTGTATTGTTCAGGTGCACACACCTGAAATGTTCTAGCGGGTGGGGAGAGTGTTCCCATCAAGACAGCTGAATTGGATGCCTGTGTATAAAGCATGATCACATACTTTAAATCACCAGGAAAGATGGAATAATAAGGATCCGTTTTATATTGCAACCTTAAAAAGTTGGATAAAATCTGTAAAGCAACAATTTTCAATTTTTATACATAGAGACATTGGATTTGGGAGACACACGGGGTTCTGGAGCCTCTGTGCTTGCCCTGCTTTGCTTTCTGGTTGATGTGTGAAAAGAAGAAACTAGAGGTGACAGTGGCGAGCCCCTATTGCATACACAGTGCTTAGGCTATGAAGGTGGCTGGAAATCCACAGGTCTGCATCTCATGGGAAAGGACTATGTAAGAGATCAGGAGTTCTCTAGCACACATTAGTGCTAAATTCTACCTCGTTTTTTGTGAATTAACTACTCAAGGCTAGGAAACAGGCCACTGGAAAGGAATGGGTGAAGGAATTCTTGGTTCTCAACTACAGTGAGGGGTAATATGCATTCCTAAAAACCAGAGGGGAAAAACCTTGTAATATTTTGGGCATCATATAGAAGAACGTTGCCTCTGGAGGGAGGTTTTGACTAAAACAAGGCCTTTATAAGAAAATGTTTTAGGTTTTTGTGGCTTATCTTTCTCACAGCATGGAAACTGAAAATTCCAAAACTGGTAGATTCTGAGTCTGATTTCCTAGTTCATAGATGACACCTTCTAGCTTCGGCCATGCAATAAGAGGTAAATAAACTCACTTGTGCTTAGAATACAAGAGCCCAGTTCCCTTGCTAAGGGCTCTGCCCTTGCACTTTATCCTCCATCTTACCTTATACTGCCATCACCTCACAGAGTAGGCTTTTCAGGTACCACTTAAGGGGACCAAATGTTAAGACTGTAGCATGGGGCCAACCCAGCATTTAACAAATAAATGCTAGTGTGAACCTGCCTAATAAAGTTTAAAAGCCCATCTCTATAAAGAATCACATTGGTGTAAAGTAGCTCAACTGCAAACAACAATAAATTTTAAGCATAATTACAGCATACTGAAAAAAAAAATGCAGCAACATTTCAATTAAAAGTATGCAAACCCTCCCCAGAAAAACAGAACCCTTAAATGAATCAGCAGAAACACTCAGAAATAACACAACAAATAGAAAAAGAAAGGAAATGAATTGAAAAAAAATACATTATTCATATAATAAAGCTTAGAAATTAATGAGTACAATGGGGAATAAAAAACATGCAACAGGGGCTGGGGAGATAGTTCAGTAGAGTTAGCACTTGCCTGGCAAGCCAAAGGGCCTGAGTTCAATACCTCATTCCACAAAAACAAAACACAAAACATGCAACAGACCAAAACTGAACTTCTAAAGGTGGAAACATACGATACTTGAAATGAAGAAATATTTTGAGGGGGATCAACTGAAGGTTATATCTGCAGCGTCAAGATTATAGAATGGGAAGGTAAGACTTCACTAGTTAGTAGTTGGGTTAAAAAAAAAGTCAAAACCCAAGTTTAATAGTAGATATTAGTAATAAAACTATTATTAGCAAGAGCTAGCCATTTCTGAGTAGCCTGGCTGGTGTTAATACTATGTGATCTAAAGAAGATATTCTGTACTTGACCAATACAATACTTTAATCTTGTTCATAAAGCTTTGCCACCTTTTTATTAACAAGGGTTTGCACTGGAACACCCTTTATATACTATAATGTATGCTTAGCATTATATCTCACACTAAGCAGTGTGGGCTTGGATGTTCTTAAGAGAATCTGAAAAGCAGCATCTAGGGTAGGAGTCGCCAAATGCTAGCCATAGGCACAGGATAGAACTGATATGTCAACACTGCGGTAGTTTTCCTTTGCTTGGCACAAAACCTGACATGGGTTGAAAGAGGAGCGATTTGATGTGCTCCTAGCTTCAGCTCATGACCAGCTGGCACCAAGGCAGGAGTGCCACAGTGAAAGAGAGTGGTGGAGTAAGACTGCTTAGTTTGTGGAAGTGGGGAAGTGCAGCAAGAAAAGAGCACCAGAGCCCAGGGACAAGGGAGAGCCGCGGCACCATGCCCTACCCTGCAAGGGTTCCCTACCTCTTAGTGTTCTCTTCTCATCCTGCAGCAGATCCCAAAGCCAATCAAGTTGAAACTCCACCCTAACCATAACAATTTTGCCAGTACAATGAAAATGATGTTGAACTTGACTGCCTTAGAGCAGGGCACACCTTCTCCGTGCTACAGATGTCACAATACTGAGCCTCTTAAGTAACATGAACTTGTGACTCCAGCCGTGGGAGAGTGTTTTGCAATTTTCTTAGCTGACTGAACTATTCTTAACTATAAGAGTCGAAGGCAAGGGCAGGTAAGAATTACCTTTTATGAAATCTTGCCTTAATATGGCTAATTTGTTACAGGTACATTACACATTACCTGTAGAGTAAAGGACATACTAAGATCTACTCGCAAAGCCATTCACTGGCAAAGTATGCATGTCAAACAAATCTAAATTTATCTCTGAGACTCTTTTGAAAATATTTTCACACATTAGGCAGCTACAATGACAATAAAAATCAGTAAATAATTTCATATTTTCTTTTACATGTGCTGAGACAGTACAGGAGCCATCCTCAGAGAATGTATTCAGGCTTTAAAACAACTGAATGAATTCCTTCATTTTTCAGTCACTGCAGGTTCAGAGTTTGACCTGCAAAGCTAATAAAGGCTGAAGACCTCACTTTGTACTTGACAAGCACTGTTGAGCTCTTTGATTGCAGTGCCAACCGAAGAACATTACTAATAAGACTTTTTTTTTTTTCCTAGCTCATTTTCTTACAAATGAAATCTCCGCCTTACTTTGTCCTTATTTCTGGAAAATAAGATCACTTCTCTAAGGTGACTATGGCTGAATAAAGTGAAGATTTAATTGTCCAATAATCCCTGAGCCTTCACGTATCCAATGCTGGTTGTATTTTGAAGTTGAGCAACATTTGGTTTATTTATTTTTGATTAAGTTGCTTCACTTCAGGACCTGTCACTTGAATAGGTTTCATGATTTGCTTAATTGTACTCTGGTTAAGGATTGGAGGCCACTGTGGATCTTGATTTCTACATGATCATTTGACATTTAGAGTTGTATCTGACGATATTTTGTAATGATTCTGTAAGTTCTGTCAACAACTGCTTTTTTGAGCATTGAGGGAGCTTACAAGTTTTCCTACTGAACGTTTTGCAGAATAGGAGAGCTAAGGATAACAGCTCAATCCAGCCCTTTCTGCTTGAGGAAGTAATCGTGTTCATGTACAATTGATTCATTTGGCTTGGCTGTGTTTTGAATGCAGTTTTCAGTCAGGTCATTTGTATGTCAGGCCATAGAAAGTCTTTCAGCATTGTTTCCCGTGAAATGGAGTGGCCTCTCTTTTATTTCTCTGTTAGCATTTTATTATTTTTTTTTTCCAGAGAACTTCTTTTTCCCTAAAGAAAATTTTGCATCTATTTAAATGTCATTCCACCTTTCTCTCTCCAGGCTTACTGACTTTTAAACCTCAGCACTTGAAGCATATAAAAGCCAATGATGTGTATTAAGTTCTCTATCTATTCCAGGTAAATTGCATTCACCACTCCTCCTTTACTTACCTGCCTGCCAAGTACCATCTTTCAGAGAATCCAGGCATGTCTGACCGATGTCATATATCTTGGTTGATGTATGTTGATTTTCCAGTGTACTGAGATGATCTGAGACAAGCTTTGAAGGAAATTTTATGGAAGGAAATATATATATATATCCCTTTATTATTATAGCACATATTTTCTTCTGAATGCATGTTATATATTAAGGAAGTGCTTTCAGGGTACAGAAATAGCTAGGTGACCATAATAAATAAATATGATAATATAGTACTGTGTTAAATTTTTATGATACTATATTATTTTTAATAAATCATATCATAAGATAAATATTTCATGGACACATAGGTGGTGTCTAAGGTAACTGGGCAGTGTCTCACAGATGGAGTAGGTGTATTGATGACTGAAACAGAGTTCTGTACTGTTTCTTAATCTAACATTTACGCACCAGAAATTTACTATCCAAGGTTTAACTTCCAGAAGATAGGAGAAATGAGGAGCGATTTCCAATAGTGTCTGTACTGGCTTCTGGGGGCTTCTGTGACACCTCACCAAACACTGGGTGCATGTTCACTTAGTCTTTTCTAGTGCAGGAGGCCAGAAGTCTAAACTGTGTCACTAAACCCAACTTAAGGTGTGTGGTATTCTGCGCTCCCTCCAGTGACTTAGGGCAAGAACAGCTTTGAGGCTTCTCCGGCGTCCAGAGCTGCATTCCTGGGCTCCTGGACTCATGGCTCCATCCTTTTTTTTTTTCCCGTCTTTTTGAGACAGGGTCTCACTGTGCAGTTCAGGCTGGCCTTGAGCTCACTTTTGTAGCTCAGGTTGGACTCGAACTCATACTGATCCTCCTGCCTCCCAAGTGCTGGGATTATAGGCCATCCTCCACCTTTGAAGCCACTATACTTCATCTTGCTTCAAATGTCACATTGATCACTGTGTCGATTGTAATATTTCTCTAATGGTTATTATTGTAAGGACACATATTTGTTCATATTTAGGAAGCAAATGGATAATCCAGAATCTTTTTCATCTCAAAAATCCAAAATCAGATCTTCCAGGGTGCTTTTGACAAAAACTTAACATTTAGAGTTTCCAGAAACTAAGATATGGGCTGTCCAGGGGACCATTATTGAAGTCAATACATTGTATGAAACAACTCTTTTATTTAGAATTTTATTTTCTTTTTAAAATAAATCTATTAACTGTGAATGGCTGCTTACATGGTAAATAAAGACTGAACACTCTATTAAAGATTTAACATCTCATGTGTGCAAACTGCTAGCATTAACTAAGGGGTCCTGATGTTAAAATCCGTTACTTGAGAAGGTGATGAGATCTTAGCTGTGATAAATATGAAACCCTGCATTTTTAAAACCATCTCTTTTGATTTTGAAATGTCCATGTTCTGTTTATTACCATCAACAGTTTGAATTGCAAGAATAATATTCTCAATTTTTTTATGTTCTCCTTTTCAGTAGAATATTTTCTCATGATTTCTATTGTTAAAAAGCTCCTGTCTTTTAAAAAGTAAAATGTGAGTGCTTGGCTGAATTGTGTATTGAAAAGGAAGCTAAGGTGCCTAAACTACTCATACAAATTTTGAGTAGGATAAAAATTGGTGAAGCAGGTTGGAAATATATTCTAATTGAAGATCACACAGTAAGTTGAGGTGAGAGAAAGTTCAGGTTTCACCTTAGTCGCTTTTGTTGGTGCTGAGACAAAAATGCCCATATGCCCATCACTTCAAGGAGGAATGATTCAGCGCAGTCTGTGAGGCTTCAGTCCACAGATGGCTGCATCCCAGTCAGGGACAGCATGGCACAGGAACATGGCAGAGGCGGAACAGTCCATGGCAGGCAGGCACAGCAAGCCACCACGGCGGCAAGCCTCTTTCCTTTGCGTCCCACCCATGCTCCAAGCCTTTTGTTGGTATCACCTACACCCAGCGTGGCGCTTCTGTCTTCAGTCCATTCAGCCACACCCAGCACTATGCTAATTCCAACCAATAGACTAATTTAATGCCTTTTATGCTTAATCCCAGTATCACATACCCTAGATCCAGCCAGCTCCTAAGAGTCCCAACAGCTACATGCAGGTCTTAACAGCTACAATACCATCAGACTTCCAAAACCCTGAAGGAGGTATCCCCTCAGGCTCCAGTAGCACTTACATGCTGGGGCTGCTTATGCTTGTTATCTACCTGCTCTTGTGAGGAGAACATTGTTCCTCCCACCTTGAAATTCCTATCTTGGAAATTAACATCAAATGTCATGGTGTTAAAAGTTGGCGGGAGGGGCAGAGATAGCTCAGTGACCTAAGCGCCTGCCTAGGCAAGTGAAAGGACCTGGGCTCAATCCTGCCCTGCCACTTGCTGACCCCGCCCCCTGGGCCAGTCCCTGAGTCTAGACATGGTAGTCCACACCTGTAATCTCAGCATGGAGGAGGCTGAAACAGAAGGATCACCACGAGTCAGAACTACATAGTGTGACCCTGAACAAAAAAAGAATAAAAAAAGGAGGGTTTGGAAAAGTCACTAAATCACTGTATTTCAGGCACTTCAAGAAATAGCTGGATGGGTCTTGAACTAATATGGGTAAAATTACAGGCAAAATTTGCCAAAATCATATAGAATTTATATAGTTCCTAATTATATTTATTATTCAACTTGGAAGTAACATAATTTATGTAACATAATTTCTCTTAACTTTAAAAGTGTCACATTTCTTAAGGTAGACATAAAAACAGGGTTTTTAAAAATCTCATCTCTCCAGTTCATGCAGTATTTCCATCATGATATCTGTACTTGGTCAAATAAATCCAAGCTACCAGATGTAGGACACCTTTCAGTTTCTCTATAATTTGTGATCCTCACATTGTTTTCCTCCATTTCTTCACCAATGTACTTAATCTGTGCAGCAATCAGGTCCAGTGAAATATGAATACTAAAACTTTATTGCAATAATAATTTTATATTATTTGCTGCTATGAATAAATTAAATATTCCATGGCTAATCTCACTGTAAAACTACAAGAATGTTAATTTGCCTGGCATGCTCTAAGTCATTCTTTCTTGTGAGGCATCTATATTATAAGCCTTGTACTGTAACTGAAGTAAAAGTTGAATTACTTAATTATTTAATTCCAGAGTATTGATAAACACATATGTTTTTTATAGTGTTGAAAAGATTCGAGCAGTGGAAGTAGCATAAGTGCCTGCCTGGGGAATATAAGGTCCTGAGTTTGATCCCCAGTACAGAAAAAAACTCTATAAAAATATTACACAACACATGTATATTAATAATTGCATCTCTTATCATCAGCCAAATCCACCTTCCTCTAAAGAACTTTTACATTTTTTCCTTCTCTTTGCTACCACATGTAAACATGATTACAACTGTTGCTAAATATCAATTACTAATTGCTAACCTTCTATTAAGAAATTTCTTGATTAAATTATAAAATATATTTAACCATTTTTTTGTTTTTTGTTTTTTTTGCAGTACCAGGAATTGAACTCAGGACCCTGTGCTTGCCAAGCAAGTGTTTATTCTGAGATTTCTCCCAGGCCCATTAACCAGATCTTTATTTTAATTGAAAGTTCGTATTTTTCTCATTTTAAAATTTTTCCAACCCAATTAGACTAGGTTAACCAAGAAAATATTTATTAAAATAGATATTTGATTTGAAAATTTTTGTTATAATATTTATAATAACAGTATAATCACTGATTATTTTAATTTCACATTCAACCAGCTAATACATTTTCCTTTTTTTTAAAAAAAAAATGTATTTTTTTTAAACACAGCTCAGGCTCGTAGGGATCTTCCTGCTTTCAGCCTCCCCAGCACTGGGATTACAGGTGTGTGCCATCCTACCCAGTATTAGTAGTTAGCTGGGTGGGTCCAGCACAGCATGAGGTGAAGGAAATCGAACCTTGGTGCCTGTGCTTGCCTAATCAGGCACTTAGTACACTGAGCTGTCTCACCGCCCAGTTTCCTTCTTTAGACAAGCTTTGTGGTCTAAAATATACTAACAGAGGATAATGCATTAATTCAGAAATTGTTTGGTATGTATTAGAAAAATTAAGATGAAACATACTATATATTGTATTAAATATAGTAGATAACATGTGACATCCATGCATAAATTAATCTTTTATTTACAATAAATGTTATATCAATTTTTAGAGATTTTACACATTTGAGAATGTTTTCAAAGTGATAGTGACATTTTTGAAATAAAGAACACTGGGGCCATGGAGATAGCTCAGTAGAATACGCACCTGCCTAGCAAGTGTAAGGTCCTGAGTTCAATCCCTGGTAGCACAAAACAATACAAAACAACAACAAACAGGAAATAAAGAGCACCTCATTTCTTTAGTAGATGTTGTTATAAATATTTGTTGAACAAATATTGGAATAGCTATACTTATTTGTTTGTGTTGAGTTCTTATCTGATGCAACATATGTATCTTGTATCTATAGATTTAAAGCAACAAACTGTTTTCATTCAACAATTTTATGTAAAAACTGATTTGTATCACCTTATCTACAAAACCTATATTGAAAAATGCTATATTAAAAAAAGCATTGGAGGGGCTGGGGAGATAGCTCCGAGGCACAAGTGCCTGCTGGGCAAGTGCAAGGTCGTGAGTTCAAACCCTGGTCCCACAAAAAAAAAAAAAAAAAAAAAAAAAAAAAAAGCATTGGGGAGAATCAAGTATTAGAGTTGTAATTATTTTTATTCTTTAGTACTCTATTGAGTTTTGTGTGAAATGAAAATTTAAGGAGGTATAAAAATGCTATTATTTTAAAAGTTAAGAATATGTTAGATATGAGGAAGTATGAGAATGTCTGTACATGAGTGTCTGTACATGAATTAAAATTATTTGACTATAACATCCTGGAACATAGCACAAGAAAAAAGAAAAGTAATTTTAGTTATTGAAAGACTTCCATGTAATACAGAATTAGAGGAGTGGAGAACTGTAATGTAGTTCTTGGATCTTAAACCACTGTTATATTTCCTAGAATTATTATTATCTGAAGTAGGAAATGGATGACAGACACATGGATGAATTCCAAACACTGTGTTGTATACTGCTTGGCTGCTGCATTCCAGAATCAATCTGCAATCAAAACTTCTTAGAGAAAAATGCTAAGTTCCTTCCATCTTTCAGAAGAGTGTGTCTCAATGTACAACTGCTAATATATGCACAAGAGACCGAATCTTGTTTAAGTTCCTATAACTTTAAGATCCCATTTTACTTTAATACTTTGCCTTTCATTTTAGCATTAGTCTTCTTGGCTTCTTTTTCTTGCAGTTTTCTCAGTTAGTAACATTCAGTTGCTTGTTTGCTTCCTCATTAATCTGCCCCTGAATATAGAAACCATCCTGTTTTGGAAAAAATCAGCTCCTCACTTGTGATTGCCTTTGATTGAGAGTGTGAGGGATAAAAGTGTCAGTGATAGAAGTCGCTCAGGCCCTGGCCATGGAAGCAGAGCCAGTGCTCATGGACATACAGTCCTTACAGTGGAGGGTGGAGTAACATCAAGAAATACAAGATCGCACCTTAGGAGCCCTTGGCCAAACAAATCAAGTCTCTCTCTCTCTCTCTCTCTCTCTCTCTCTCTCTCTCTCTCTCTCTCTCTCTGGGACCACTGCACAGCAATCTCATCTTCTCCGTGGCTTTGCTTTCTATGATTTCTGTCACCAAGGGTCAACAATGCCCCCAAAATATTGAAAGTAAAATTCTAGAAAAAAATACCCTGATAGATTGTAAAGAACTTCTAATAGAACATAGTATTTTAAATTTCTATTTTATTATTTTACTGTTATTTGTTATTGACAATATTCTTATTGTGCCTCATGTGTGAATTAAACTACATAATAGTTACGTATCCAGAGGAGAAAATGTGGTATACATAGGATTCAGTATCATCTTGGCGTTCAGATAGTCCAGGGAGACGGGGTTTCAATGTATCCCCTGGAGGGAAGGAGGATTATTATCAGAATTATTACTCAGAAATAGGAGATGGAAGGACAGAAACCTGGATGAATATCAGAGATTGTGGTAACCTGGTTCCCATTTCTAAGTCTCTGTGTCCCTATATTTCTAGCCTATGGGAAGAACTGATGGTACCATGCGAAAGTAGTTGCTGTTTTCTCAAATTCTTTGGCTCTTCCTTGTTGGAAAAAAAAAAAAAAGACAGACAAGTAAGTCATGCTTCAGAACACATTTAAATGTAGAAAAAATTGTACAAGGATATTTCAGAAGTAAAAGATGAGAAACATTGCTACTTTCTATCCTTTTTTTTTGCCTTCACACATAGATTATCTGAAAGTCCTCCACTCTTAATCTAGACTTTGATAGAGTCATGACTGATTATCTAGATTTCCTGAAAATACCCTTTCCTCCTTTTCTAAGCATACAGATCTAAATCTATGGCAATGATTAAGATTCAATATCGTATTAACATAATGCTAACTTCTAAGATGTGTCCCTTTCCCTGCAAAATAAATGTTTATCACAGAGTTTACTTCCACTAACTTATAAAAATAATAAACATAAATTGTGTTGGAAGCTGGAGAGGTTCTTCTACACAATTATGCAATTACTATTTAAGATTTCAAATTTTGTGGTTGAGTTTTCTGTATCTAAGCAGCAGGTGAAAGTACAAGTAGAGACTTATGAAAGTAATGGAGATGTTGATAATTTCATTCATATTATGTTGTCAAAATGATAGTCACATAGTTGCTTCATACCTAGAAACAAAAGAAACAGACTTATTGCATCTCTAAGACCAGTGATGATTATAATTGGTGGATTTAGGATAATCATCTCTATTAATATTATCCTTAATATACATCCAAGGTGTTGTGGATCAGAGACAAGTTAGTAATTACTACTTACCTAATAATTACTGTGTTGATTCCCTCTGTCTGAGGGTTTGCTCACTAAAATTCAAGAGGCAAATTCTCCTTTGTTGGTACATTCATGCTCAATAGCACAGATTATGAAGGAAAATGGACTTTATCTGTTGTACATGGCAGAAAGGGGCAGTTGCCTCCTCTATCACAAATTTCCAAAGGTGGGAAACATTTTCTGTTCCTTGAAAATGGTCATGAAAGAATCAAGTTAGACTCTCGTTCTTCCCTCTGGAATGTAAACCTCTCTCTCTGCCTTTCATCACTAGAGCTGTGTCCAAGGTTCACAGTTTCAATCGCTCTTAAATGTAAACAGTTATGCTGATCCCTCTTAAGTTGTCCCACTATTTACAAAGCTGTAAATTTACTTCCAGAAGACTTGCTTAGTACTCCAGAATTCAAGTTTTCAGCATAATTTATTTAGGCAGCACATACCTACAACACTGAAATATTTCCTGAACTCCCCACAACAAAAGTAATCATGATAATAGCTAACATTTACCTAGCACTTCCTGTATGTCAGATCTATTCACAGTGCATTACTTAGAGTTTATATTATCATGAATCTCACTACCTGGTGAAATCATTGCTGTTTGAATCCCCTTTCATGCGTGAGAAAACAGACACCAAGAAGTTAGTAAAACATCTTTGTTCAAATAAGTAGAAAAGTTATAGGCAGAGGAATTTGTAAGTAAGTAGTTTGATCTCAAGGTATGCTAATATGCTAATATAATCTTTATTTAAACATATGGTGGGCATAACAGAGGATCTTGTGTTGTTAAGCCCTTCACTTGAAGATTTGGTAATCACTTCTCTACTAGAATTTCTGACTACCTTTCCTGTTAGTTAGTTTCACTTACTAGTGTGGAGCCTGTCTTACTATCATATAACATGACGTATTTAGTGGACTGATTCACAACTAACAATATTGTAACTTTGAGTCAGTGGTTTTATTGTGTTTATTTATTTATTTATTTTTTGTGGGACCGGGGTTTGAACTCATGACCTTGTGCTTGCCAGGCAGGCACTTGTGCCACAGAGCTATCTCCCCAGCCCCTATTATGTTTATGTTTGAGTCTCCTAAAATCTGGATTAATTTTGTTCAAAACAGTAACTCCTGCTGGGTGCAGTGATGCACATCTGTAATCTCAGCACTCAGGAGGCTAAAGGAGGAGGGTTGCAGTAAGTTCAAGTCCACCCTTAGCTCTATAGTAAATTCAAGGCCACCTTGGGTATGCATAAAAAGACCTGATCTCAAAAGTGAAAAGTATCTCTCTCTCTCTCTCTTCGCACACCCTTCCTCCCCTCACAGAACTGGGGATCATCTCAGGACCTTGCATTTGCCAGGCAGGAATTTGTGCCCCTAAGCTTTCTCCTTAGCCCCTAAAAAAGTAGGTCTTGATAACTATGTTTGTACGAATGGTTAAGCATATATTCTTAACATACACATAGATCTTTCTTAAGTAATAGGAGTCTATTCTTTTTGAGACTATAGCACACACATAGACTAAACCAAGGAGAAGCCATAACTGTTGAAAATGCATCCATTGGAGATAAACGAAGACCTTTTTTTTCCATCAGCTATTTAAGTTACTTGAACATAAAGTGTACTTCTAGGATCTTGGCAATGCTTAGTAAAGAAAGTAAAGTACACTACTCAGAAGCACTGAAGAGATGAAGGAGAAGGTGAATATGCTCAAGAGAGAAATTTTGCCTCAGAGTTAATATTAATGTAAACTTGAACTTAGGCATTGTCCTAATTGTCTTAAGTCTTGAAGTAATAAAAATCCTGAATAAATGAGATTTTTTCTTCCTAAGGTTGAAAGTGAAACTTTTCATCTCACCTGGTTTCTTCCTAATCAGACAGTTTAAATCCTTTATAATTCATATTTTATTTAAATATAAGTCACTACATTTCATATATGTTAGATGTTGAGCCCATCTTTTGAACCTTTACACTTTATGCTTCATAAAATATTTCTATAAAATAAAGGAAAAATGATAGTAATAAAATAACATTTATACATAGAAATAATAAAATTGATGAAAGCAAAATAAACATGATGGCAAATTTTATTACAAAATGAGGTGCCTTTTTAAGTTTGTATATATTGTTACAATTTTAAAAGCTTGTATCTTAAAGCTAACTGTAATTCAAATTATTAATATTCATTTTTAAATTATAGATGTGATACTCTGAGAGCAAGTCGGTTTGTTTGAGGAAGATGTAAAAGCTTTCAGGTAGTCGTATAAAAAAGAAAGAGTGATTGAAATATTTATGATGTCAAATGTTAGCGACTAACTTTTACCTCAGTGGTGATACTAAGATTTACTACTGTCAATAAGCCCATGAAGTTGTAAAGGGAGCTAGTTCAAAATTTAGTACTTTATGTAAATAAATCATCAGAACGCAGAAAAGTTTTTTAACGAATCTTAAATTTCACTATTGAAAATTGATTATTATCTTGTTAGAAAGGTCAAAAGGAAAATCATATTAAGTTAATTAATAACATGAGAGGTTCAGTGAAGATTCACTTAAATAGCATATTACAGGTTTCAAATCTTGGAGAAGCTACCTATATCATTGGGCAAGATAAAATTTATACCATGTGAATCCTAATTATAAACCTGATGCTTCAACTGAGACATCATACCAGCTTGCTCCAAAATAACAATGAGAATATGAAGCACTTCAGAAATCATTTCTATAGAATAAAGATTTTAAGAATGTTATGACTATAGGAAATAGTAGATTGTGTATTATATTTTAATGAACAATACCTTGAAGAATAGGCTTGGTTCAGCTTACAGAGTCCTTTAAAAACATGTCAGGTAGTCTTGGGTTGATTCTTTTTGTTGTCTTAAGGGATGCACAAATTGGGAATATTTTTCTTGTGTTTTCCTTCACACAGCTTGTATGTCTCAGTTAAAGGTTTACAGTCTAAGAGAGATGTGTCCCTCGATACTGAGGCTTAGGTTACCTTTAGCATAACCTCTGCCACACACCCAACACTGTGTGTGCAAGTCCTTTCCTAGCTTGTGACCCCCCTCATGTAGCTTGCTTCCACAATAGTTCTAGTTGTGCAGTACCAAATTTATGTACATGAAATCTGTGATAGTTATCAAATGTACACACCTAGATAACACAACAAAGAGGAAGTAAGGTTAATTTTTCATGGTTTGGGAGAAAACTAATGATATAAAAGAAACTCTGTGTTATTCAATCCTGGTAGAAGTTATTAAATGTGCATATTGAATTTGAAGTGAAATTTTGTTTGTTTGTTTGTTTGTTTGTTTTGTTTTGTTTTTGCAATACTGGAGTTCGAACTCAGGAACCTACTCTTGCTAGTGAGGTGCTTATGCCACTGAGCTATATTCCGAACCCCTGAAGAGAAATTATGGACATGTAATTCTCTAGGTATTATATGGATTATAGATACATAGTATGTTTTTATTTCTCATGTAAGGTTTCTGAAAGTGTTTTTGGAGATTGTACGCTTCTATATATTATTGTATGTTTCTGTATACTGTCAACTTCATAGTACTTGTTGGTGCTAATTTCTCATTTTTCTTAAATATTTCAACCTCCTTGATGCAATTAACCTTTTCATTTTATTGATGTTTTCATTGTAAACTTGAAATGAAAATAAAAGAATAAAAGAGATGATACTTCTGGAGCCTTTTAAGAAATAAGCAAAGGATGGAAACTAGATTTATCTCTAAAACTTAGCTCATTGGTAGCTATTTTTCTGGAGTACAATGTAAAAAAGAGTCCTAGGCTGAATATAATGTCAGATCAAGAATGGCTAACAAGCTATGTCAGCTATGGCTCATACATATGAGCACTGGCCAACTTGCTGTGTTTATTCACTACAAAACTTTCTCCTGCCTCTTCCAATGTATGTAATTCATATTTTGTGCTTCAGAAAATTTACAGTGTCTGTCTTGGACTTTCAGTTTGAAAATACAAACGTTAAACCTATATATGCCAAGAATCTTCTTGTATAGCTAGTGCCTAAATATCTTTTAGAATGCCAAGGGCTAAGGTGCTTCTCATTGTCATCAATATTTGCCTAGGAGATGATGAATCATGGGACTAATTAGGCCAGAATGCTAAACAGGGAAAGATTAAACTCCTTGTCTTGTAATACAAATTGGAGATGCTACCCCATGCTTGACTCACCCAGGATCAGGTAACCAAGAGAATGAAGAATTAGGGGTGCATTGTAAGATGGGATACATCACAAGAAATCTTTCAATAGTTTGGCATTTTATTTGAAGAACAATAACACTCTTAGGGTGAAAGGCGATTTGTGAAAACCTTGACACCAGCTGAATCAACCCAAAAGAACTGCTGGCCTAGACAGTACACAGAGGGCTGGGGTGACCCAGCCCTAGAAGGCAGATGGGTGTGTGAGGCTCACAGCTTCACGAGCAAATGTGGATAGGTCACTTAGCCATGGTATCCCACTCCCAAGAGCCAAGATCCACTGGTTTTGCTGCATGTGGTAAATAGCTCTCCTATCAGAATTGGCAGCAGTGTGTGTGTGTGTGTGTGTGTGTGTGTGTGTGCGTCTGTGTGCACATGCGCATGCATGCACAAACATTGCCATGTCGCTGTGAAAACACACGGAGTTTCATTGAACTGAATCCTAAGTAAGAAATTAATAAATTTCATTTTATAAAGGCCTTGGCACAGAGGAAAGCGGCAGCCTGCTCTTCAGTGTTTGCCAATGCCAAGCGGCTTCTGATAACCCAGAGTTTCCAGTGTGCTCTACCAATTTGTGACTGTGCCAGCTGGTGAACTTTCTTTCTCTGGCTAGTTTTCCTGAGACAAGCTCTCTGGACAGCGTCTCTGAATTTTGTAACAGGACACACTTCCCAGACTGCTGTACAACAATTAAAACACCGTTAAAATGTTGTGGCTGGTCTTGGTATTAAAATGACACAAGGAGCTCAAGAGTCTGAAGTGTTCCCATTGGAGTCTGTACTCTTAGTTGGTAATGATTTTTTTCATTTTTCTCTACGAGATCAGTCAATATTATTGCCCTGATTCTTTTGTGTGTGTGTGTTTTGACTGATGAGAAACATGTAGGCCTTCTTGTGTCATGGTAAAATGATATTTCCAAACTGTATTTGTAACATAAAATTTAAATTTATATAGAAAAATAGTTTTAACAGAAGATGTTTTGTATTTGAGAAAATCGCTTGTATTGTAACCACTGACACCTGCCTTTGTCCTCACCAGTAACAGGATGCTCATGAGCAGAAGCTGTCCAGCTGGCTCTGCTGCACCTTTTGGGGTCTTTGGAATAGGAAAGCAAAACCAGTCTCTTTGACAGAATTTTAGAAATGCTTATTGACCACTTCTAGCAGAATCATAACAGCAAGTCATACGTCAAATAGGCCTTGACTAAAGCAGGAAACTTACCCCAAATCCTCTGGTGGGAAGTTCACCTGTACATATTTTCCTCTGGAAGCTCTTTCATCCTTCTTACCATCTCCAAAACATATGTAATACCTCACAGTCAACTGGACCATTAGCCAAAGGGGAATATAGGCAGACACCTGGTAAAGTTTTGTGTTTCTATGATAATCTCTGCTACATGTTATCCTGAATGAAGTTGTTACCACAAACTCCACAGTCTGCTATCTTTAATGTGATTGTACATTCTCTGTGCTCTGCCCGTGCCCAGTATCAGATGGTGTTGGGGGGATATGATTTTGGCTTTGGCCCATCCCAGGCAAAATCTGCATGGTCTCTTCCTAAGATGAACAAATATGGAATTTGGGAAAATTTAATTTTCGTCATAACATTTTTAACTAGTGGAAAACGGTAAGTTTAAAAGTTCATATATTTTATTTTATTTTTATTTATTTATTTATTTATTTATTTATTTATTTATTGTCTTTTTGAGACAGGGTCTCACTATGCAGCTCAGGCTGGCCTTGAGCTCACTTTTGTAGCCCAGGCTGGTCTCGAACTTGCACCGATCCTCCTGCCTCAGCCTCCCGAGTGCTGGGATTACAGGCGTGCGCCACCACGCCCGGCGAAAAAGTTCATATACTTTAAAAAAAACATTTTTTTTCATTATTGAAGTTTCTGAGTAGGACATATGATGAAAATGAAAACCTGAGAAGTGCTGGGGAGTTAGTTTAGTAGAATAAGTGCTTGACTGGCAAGTCCAAGAACCTGAGATCCATTCCTGGTACCAGAAAACAAAAAACAAAAAGCCTGAGGATTCTCATGAAGCTTAGTGCCTTATACATTTGAAACTATTTCTCATATAGTGTTCTTCTTTGAACACTCGTTAGAAGCCACAAATGTGTAGAAATCAAGACCAGTGGCTCCAGTCAGAGACTGGTGTCCATGCATCAATGTGGCCAATGTCTGAGGCATAGCAGTGCTTCAGAAGGATCTTGTCACCATGGAAAGCACCGCACTTGAGGAGACCCCAGACCATGATTAAAATCTCACCCTATAAATGACTAGCTTTGTGACTTAGCCAATTAACACTGGATTTTAGTTTTCCTTACTTTAGAACTTAAATCATGATACATTGTTCCTGCTTTGGAAATAACAAATATATTAGAAGAGCCTGCTGCAATGTCTGACACATATTAATCAAAAAATGAGGTGGGTTTTTGACATTACTGTGAGACTTAGAAACTATGGATACATTATTTGCCTAACTTAATTCTTGTGTAGTTCTTCTTCCTCCTGTATAGTTTCTGGGGCATGAGATGCATCCGCTCATCATAGTGTCTCTCTCTCATAATCAACACCAAACATTATTCTGGAAAGTAGCTGTTATTCTCTCAGTTGAGATCTTCCAAGCATTTGTGGACTATAATTCATACATCAACACTGAAAGTAGTATTGCCTACTTTTTTGTAGTGCCATTTCTTCTACATGCCAAGGTTTGAGAGTAATATATAGCAAGTGCTCTGGGTGCTACTCTATATATTCAGTCTAATTTCCTGGAATGTTCTCCTCAATATTATGGTGATTTCTGCACAAAGTAAGACCAGAATATGAATACTGGACTAAGGATTCAATTTTCAACTAGAATAAAAGCTTTTCTATGCTTCTGCCATTACATATTTTTTCATTTGTCCTTCTGTAATAGTAAAAGATAGAAGGAAATTTATCCAAATGTTCACAAATAAAATAAGTCCTTCTAAAGTACAAAATAAAAATGGAAAAATAAAAGTAATTAGTTATTTTTAGTGCCAAATAAATGTTAATACAAATATAGTCATATAATTAAAATATGTATAATAGCTTAACAATTTGATATAGATGTAAAAGTTTACTCTTATAAATTCTTTCTACTAAATCATTTCATTCTGTCCTTAGAGCAAAATTGTAGGAAGTAATTATTATGTCAATACTTTAGATGGAATTACAAGACCATGAGGAATACAGGCTACAAAACCAAAGGCTTATGGGCCTTTTACTACAAGTTTCCTTACACAGGGATATTTTGTTGTCTATGACCACACCTTCCCTTTGGAGGGGAGTCACACACACTTATTTTCTTTCCTCAAGGATGAGGGCAAAACAGAAGAAAATATCTATATAGTTGATAACACTGTACCTTCAGTTTTATTCTGCTTTATAAGTTTTTGCTTCATATTTGTTGACACTCCTATGACACTGAGACACGCAGCTGATTTAGGCTCTTGTGGCATAAGGGTTAGGGTTTCTCAATTTCTGTCCTACAGGAGACAAAGCTGGAGGTAACAGGCATATCCTCACACAAACAATGATCCCAATATTTTCTGCGGTGATTCATTGCTACTGATGAGCTACCTTGTGTCCAAGTGTCCAAGAGAGACATCAGAATCTGCAAGTGATTTTTTTTTTACAAAGCTCAGGCTGTATGTGCATTAGTTTTACTTTTATATCCTATGTATGGTGGAGCCCTCTTCTTTAAACCCTAAACATTACTATCTGTTAAATGGCCATAGCAAATGAAAAGTGCCCTTAGCTTACCAGCTTATTCAAGGATTAGAGTGAATTATCTATTAAAAAGTTTCCAAATTTTAACATAATTTCAGAGAGGAGTTGAGCAGGTATATGTCCTGATGTTGAACTCAAATAAAGTCTCACGCAATTTATTACCAGTAGACTTACCTTTTTTTTTTTTTTTTTTTTTTTTTTTTTTTTTTTTTTTTTTTTTTTTTTTTTTTTTTTTTTTTTTTTTTTTTTTTTTTTTTTTTTTTTTTTTTTTTTTTTTTTTTTTTGAGACAGGGTCTCACTATGCAGTTGAGGCTGGCCTTGAGCTCACTTTTGTAGCCCAGGCTGGTCTCGAACTCACACTGATCCCCCTGCCTCAGCCTCCCAAGTGCTGGGATTACAGGCGTGCGCCACCACGCCCAGCTAAAATTTTAGTTTTCTTTTCACTTTTCTTACAGTGCTGGGGATCGAACGAGGGCCTCCGACACACCAAGCCCAACCTATCCCCGCTACGCCACACCCTGGCGGCCAAATTCTTTTTTTTTTTTTTTTTTT
>PVJA010009002.1:0-61934 GCA_004027025.1 Myocastor coypus
TGTGTGTGTGTGTGAACTTTTGTTTGTTTATTTTTATGGCCGGTTCAGCCTGTCCTGAGGGCAGGGCTGGCACAGCATGTGGTGCCGGGAATCAAACTGCAGTCCCTGCAGCCACCTAAGCTTTCCTAAGCAGGCACTTTAGACCACTGAGCCATCCTGCCGGGCCCCTCTTCAATTGTTTTTAATAGAGTATTCTTGAAAATGGTTAGAATGTTTCAGAAGAGGGCTTTGTTGAATTTATTCTACAGAACAGAATATATTTTATAAATCACAGTTGCTGCTATAGTCATGTTTTTTAGTAGTCTTTTTAATTTTTGAGACAGCTCAGGCTGGTCTCAGACTCACAGTGATCCTCCTGCTTCAGCCTCCTGAGTGCTGGGATTATAGGGGTGCACCATTATACCCTGCTAGACACGTTCTTAAAGTGACAAGCGGAGCCACCAGCTGAAACTCCCTGTTGCCAGCCAGTAGCATGGATGGAAAGAGGACTACTGCTCTTCACAATCAGGCCACCATCACCACTGTGGTCTAGAGCTCAGAAACTGCACAAAGCATGATGGTGAGCATGTGTAGCAGTGAAAAACAGTCGACCAGAGTCACACAGATCAACATGGGCCCCATGGCTTCATTTGATGATGGCTAATGTCACAACATGGACGAGCCCTAAGTCATGTTGGGTGAAGACCAACTGTGGATACAGCATCACTTATGTAAAAGTGGGAGAACATCTAAGATACATGCCGCTGACATAAAGCGTAAGCACCAAGCTCAGGGTCCCAGTCACCTCTAGGAGGGGTGTCAGGAGAACAGAGGAGAGAAGAGGAGAGCTGGGAAGGGATGACTGGACTCCTGTGGATCTGACATCCTTGCTCCCACACTAGATTTCTGCACCTGCCTCTTAGGAGGCTGAGGATTTCAAGTGCTAATAGCTGTTAAGCTATTAGCCACAGTGCCCTGCACAGCTAGCTCTTGATAAGATTAAGCCTGTAATTATGACCAGCCTGGTGCTGGGCAGGTTTTCTGCAAGCCTAAGAGGCGCTCATCCTTATCAGGCCTGCTCAGAGGCCCCTCCTTTGCTCAGCCTCCCCTCAATCTGCAATGACATCAGCATGTCCCTCCTTCCTCCCTGTGGACTGGGTGGGGACCCTGGGGCGCCCTATAGGAACCAGCCATCCTTTTAAGGCTTCTCTTGGGGAACAAAGTGAAAGACTGGGGGGTCTGGACCATGGTAGTAGGGACCCTGCAGCCCTGTCTGGAGGGGTCAGGCCAGGCTACTGATGGCAGCTCCTTGTCTCTGATGGCTTCTGGTTTGGGTGCTTGGGAGAAGGGTACAGAATGGGGTCCAGGAGAAAGAAAGTGGGCAAGGGTGGGGCTGTGTGTGTGTGTGTGTGTGTGTGTGTGTGTAGTTCACATCTAGACAAGCTGGCTTTGGAGTGTTTGGGTAGGACATGGGGGAAGACCTGGAGATTCAGAATTGGGGTGTTGAGGTCAGGTGAGTAGATGGGCCTCACTGGTCATATCACCCTTAGGGAGGTCACCCCTGCACATGCCCTGCTGGGGCCAGCTACTCCCCCAAACCCAGGACCGGATACTGGGTGAATAGGCCCAGACTTTGCTTGGCACACTTTCAGCATGCCTGTGCTGGTGGGCCAGGTGCCAGGGCTTGGGACTCTGCTCCTGCTGGGGTGTGGAAGTGACAGCTGGAGTGAGCCGGGGTGGCTTGGACAGCTGCTCTGGGGCCTTCCTGGATGCACCCCCAGTCGCTACCACTCAGTGAATCTTTGGGAGGAGACTGCTAGCTAAACAGGTGCTCCCAAGCAAGTGCCAGGCTATAGTTTTGCCTGCAAAGGACAGGTGGGGTGGGCATGGAACTGGGGCTGTGGGTAACACTGCTCTTGGCTCAGAACTGTGTGTGGAGCTCCCCGGTCTCTGCCACATGGTTCAGTCCCTTCCTCCCACCACCCCTGCCTCTTAATTGCTGCAGAGGCGGCAGATGCCCTCACTGAGCACGCACAAGCAGTGCCTACAGGGCTGGGCGGCAGCGGGTGAGTCCTGTCCTGTGGTGCCCGAAGGTCCTGGCTCTGCAGATCGGTCACTCTGGCCACTGGGGAAAGTGAGCACAGATAAGGGGCCAAGAGCCCGGTGGTGCCCTGCTGAGGTCCTTTCTCCCATGAAGCCTGAGTGTCTGTCTTGCTGGTACTTGACTCCGACAAAGAATTCACCTCAAATCTCATGGGGCATCTCCCCAAATGGATCTCCTTGCTTCCAGGCCACCTTTTCTGCTCAGGGAGCCCTGCATAGGTCTCATGGGTTGCCTAAACCTGGGTCCAGGTACCCAGGGCTTTGCTGGCCTGCTGTGGTCGGGGGCTGCTGCAAGGGAGGGTTGGCCTCACTGGAGCAGTTTTGGCCCCTGGCAAGCTGGTCGCTGAGGTCAGCCTTGAGTCAAGCTTTCCACGTCCTGAGTATCAGCTTCCACAGGCAGAGATTTTTTTTTTCTAACTTTCATGGCAAATCACAGTGCCCACCCCTCAGCTCTGGGCTTCCCTGGCAGTTTGTTTCCCAAGAGATCTGCTTCCCTTCGAGGAGCTGTGGGGTAGATGTGGGTGGTTCTCCAGTCAGACCAACCTTCATCATTCCGCTTCACCACTTGCTGCCTGGGGTGCTACAGGCCTGACTGACTCTCACACTCTATATGTAGCAAAACATCTGATGAACTGTCCTGTCTTCACGTGGCAGGGTAAGAGCCAGAGAGCCCAGCACTCAGTAAAGCTGGCACCCCCAAACCTGTCCCAAGCAGAGGCCCACACTTATCATCCACAGACTCAGCTGAGCAGCACGGCAGCTTTGATGAATGGACCTTGTGCCCATCTTACAGATGGAGAAATGGAGGCCACAGATTAAGCAAGGCACCCATAGCTAGTGCCAAGGCCTTTGTATGGGGGCGGGTCTTGTCCATCTTTTTATTCCCAACAACAAAAAAATGACTAGCACGAGGCCGCATGTGGCAGTTTCGAGCAGGCACCAATCACACTTCCCGGTAAGTGCAGACAGGAGGTACCAAGGCATTGCTGACCAGCAGCACCGAGGGGGAAGGGGCTCCAGGACAGCGCTTTGCCAACACTCAAGTTTTTGTGTGCCACCTAAATTACCTTTTTTATTTTTAAATATTATGACCAGCTCAGCCTGCCCTGCGGATGGGGCTAGTGCAGCATATGGTGTCAGAGATCGAACTGTGGTCCCTGCAGTTGCCTAAGTTTTCTTAAGCAGGCGTTTTAGACCACTGAGCCATCTTGCTGGCCCCTAAATTACTTTGTAAATGGAGCTGGGGATATAGCTCAGCAGCACAGTGCCTGCCTGGTAAGCATGAGGTTATGAGTTCAATTTCTGGTACAAAAAGAAATTCATTGTGGTTAAAGAAAAAATGCAAGCCGGGCGTGGTGGCACACGCCTGTAATCCCAGCACTTGGGAGGCTGAGGCAGGAGGATCGGTGCAAGTTCGAGACCAGCCTGGGCTACAAAAGTGAGCTCAAGGCCAGCCTGAACTGCATAGTGAGACCCTGTCTCGAAAAAGATTAAAAGAAAAAAGAAAAAACGCGATCAGCTCTGAGCACAGTTCTGTTTCCAGGTGTTTGGTAGCAGGAATCCTGGCACCCCATCTCAGGGACTCTTCCCCTTCACAGGCCATGATGTGCGGCAGGAAGCAGGAAAAAGAGCAGGTGTTCTAGCTTTAGCACCACATGCCCCAAGGAACCCTGGGTAAGTTGGTTCCTAGGCTGCCCTGAACCTAGCTTGAGAGGAGGGAGCAACCTGCAGGATATTTAGAGACTCTGCCAGCATAGTGGCTGGGAAAAGGTAGAATGTGTGCTCAAGCCCTAGGAGACTGCAATTTCTGTTCCCAAGGAGTACAGCACGGCTGCTCAATTCCCTCACCAGGACTTGGCAATTAATTGCTTCGGAAGTAATGGAGGCTGATTACGTGCTGAACGAGGCCCAGGGGGTTGCTGCACGGGAGGTGCGTGGTTTCTGTCCCCCGGGCCTGGACTCCTGGATGTACACGTGGGAAGACACCGGCCCTGACTGCTGTCGAAGGCAAGAGCACTTCTGAATGTATTGCACCTTAAGAAAGGGAAGCGGACAGCTTCTCTGGCTGCTGTGCCACTGTCAAGTCCTTTTGGCTGTGCATTTCGGGGAGGGCTCAGGAGCACGCACGCTGATTGGCTCAGGGACAGAAATGTGATGGTTCTGAGCCAATGAGAAGCAAGAGACTTGCTGGTGCTCCTGGGAAAGGCCCCATGCTTGTAGCAGGGCAGGATACCAGAGTGGCCCGTACTGCTACCAAGACTGGAGGAACAGTCAGCGTGTAAATCTGGCGAGGAGACCAAGAACATAAAGCAGAGAGGAGAAATGGCTTCTGAGCCCTGGGTCCAACCATGCCTGGTACCATTCCTGCTAGGTTTTTCTGTTCAGTAGGCTAATGTGTTTCCTCTGCAGTCAAACCACTATGAGTCGAATTCCTGTTTACGAACAACTGAAAGAAGCCAGTTAAGAAGGGATGAGGCTGTGGGCCAGGGAGATAGTTTGGCAGTCTAAGTGCTGCCTGGCAAGTGTAAGGATCCAGGTTTGATCCCTCACACCAAAGCATGGTGGTGCATACTGCAATCCCAACGCTGGGAAGGATGAGATGGGAGGATCACTACAAGTCTGAGCTACATAGTGAGATTCTGTATCAAATAAATAATTTTTTTTTAAAAAGTTATGAGCCTGGAACCAGGGAAGGCTGAGAGGAATTCATGGGAGAGAACTGGAGTGAACTATAATTAAAGATGGGCACTAGTGAGGGTGCTTCGAGAGGGTATTACACCTGGCAGCTGGTCAGTTTGATGTGACTCACTCTTGGGCTGACAGAACAGGCAACACAGATGGTGTGTACACTGGTCAGTCACTGTGATGGTAACATGTGCACTCCATAACATACCTTGAGGTGCCACACTGTGTGCTCCGCAAGTTACTTCTGAGGAGCTGGCACCCAGAACAGTGGTTGGTATCTAAGAAGCTTTTGATATGTATTTGTGGGAGGGGTTGAGTAATATAATCACACTTCATTAATATAATCATCACACCACATGCTTCACTTACCACAGATGATGCCATGAAGATTGGAAATACTTCACAAAAAAACACTCAGCACCCAGTAGGTGCTCAAGAGACAGAAGCTCACACTGTGAGCAGAGCCCAGTACAGCTCTCTCTAGGCACCAAGGTGACACCCAGTGCATCAGACTCTCGGCCCCAAACCTCACTTGCTGACTTCAGAGGAAACACCACTGCACAGTCCTGATGGTGGAGGCAGGAGGACAGTGTGGTGCACCTCAGAGACTGTAGCCCTTGGTCAGGTCTGGCTCAGCGCGCTTGGCTCATGCAGGAGTTCACAAAGGGCTGACTCGGTTGCCGGTCTTTGCAAACCCAGAGATTCCAGAAGTAAAAAGTGTGAAGAATCTGTGGTTCCTAAGGAAAAATCCACATGTGTGGCTGTCCCAGGCCTACATCTCATGGGGCCCTGCCTGCCGGGTGGGCCGTTCCTGCAGCCCCCACTGCTCTCTCCTACTCGCCCGCTCCCAGCCTGCTGTCCTGCTGCACAGCTGCCCTTCCCTGGGCCCTGGGGGGCACTTCAGGACTTGCCACCATATCCCAGCTAGTCCTGGGTTATCAAAGCAAGCCAGGCCCTCGGCTGGCGGCAGTACAGGTGGGGAGAGAGGGTGGGAGGGTCAGGGCTAGCAGACTGGATGCTGTGTGCATGCTGCAGTGCAGGCAGGATGTAGGTGGGGAAGGCAGAGCCAGCCGTTCCCACTATGCTGCATATGTTCTGGACATGGGGAGTATGGATGGCAGCCTCTCCTCCTCACCACCGTCCTTACCTATGCCATGGGTCTGCAGACACTGCCCCTGCGCCGTCAGGCCCGAGGATTGTTTCTATAAATGGTGTCACCGGCACGCAGGGCTGTGTGGGCTGCAGGATGTCCCTCAAAGGCCGAGTGTTGAAAGCTTGGTCCCTGCCTGTGGTGCTCTTGGGAGTGGTGGGACCTTTGGGGGGTCCTGTGGCCCTGGCCCTTTCTGTTTTACTGTGAGGTGGTAAAGAGTCCTGCTACCATAAGGTCTTGGGAAGCCACGGGCCCAAACAGCCATGTAGGGAAGCCCTGGAAGGCATGGGCTGAACACCCACTTCCTGTGCGAGACTGGTAGTCTAGGAGCTCTGTGAGCCAACGCGCCGTTGCTGTTCCTACTGTCATGGCTGCTCCCGCCCTCTGGTGGCAGAACTGGGAGGTTGCCACAGAGACGGCCTGATGGTACAGCCTAAATCCTCCACAGACTGTTCCTGCCCCCAGCTAAGCTGCTCTGCGTGGAGTATTTGTCACTTTCCAGGGGGTCTTCTTGCGCTCTGTGTGGCTCCACACACCTGGGCCTCGAGTGTCACTGTGACGAAACTACGATGTGGCCTCACCACCCCACAGCAAGGTGGCTCTGATGACAACGCCATCATGGGTGAAGAATCTGGAGCCAGGGGGAACTCTGAGTGTTTGGGTTTGAAGCAGATGCTGGCTCAGCCACTGACTATACAGTGCATGCCCATGAGGCCCATCAGGGAGGTCAGAGACAGGTACAAATGTCACCTCAAGCCATGTACAGGGATGTGCATGGCAGCTTAAGCAGAGATGACTCAAATTAGAGACTACCCAAGCATCCCTCAGTTGTTGGAGGAACAAACCCCTTACTATCCATCTGTGCTGTGGAACACAAGTGGACGGGACACCCAGGGTGGGGGGGTTGTGCAGCCGTGGGGGTGAACCCCACGCCCATTGTGCTGAGCAGGAGCAGCCTGGCCGGAAAGAGCACAGCCTCTAGAACACGCTGACACCTGAGCGCTGGCTTCCAAGTGGGAGTAAGGGCAGAAAGGGGCCCAGCTGCCTCGGGGCCAGGGCTACTCCCTGCCTTGAGTGCAGAATGTGTGACGGTCCCACGCAAGAGCCAAGCATGTCACCTTCTGCCAGCTGAAATTCGACTGGCCACAGAACTGACCTGGATGGAGATGGCTCTGCGCATGCCCAGGCAACTCTGCACACTGCTGGACAGAGAGGGACCCAGGGTGCCTAGAGATGGGCGCTAGCCTGTGCCCAGCAGTGGCTCACAGTAGCCCTACGCTGGAAGTACCTCCCCTCCCTGCTCAGCGGTGGAACCACCACACAGTGCGCTGTGGTCTAAGCACAGGTTGCCACATTGCACAGGGCACCGCCAGACGGCGGAGGGTTCCGACAGCCTCCGAGAGCCAACAGCACAGGGGCCAGGCCACGGCTCCAGGTCATGTGTTTCAGTGGACCCGCCCCGCCAGGCCACATCTCTCCCACGTCCGCGCCTCTTACCTTGGCATAGTCGAAGCCGTGCTTCTCTTTCACCCCGTTGCGACACAGCGTGTAGTTGTAAAAGCGGGAGTTTTTAAGCAGTCCGACCCACTCCTTCCAGCCGGGCGGCACGTAGGAGCCGTTGTACTCGTTGAGGTACTTCCCGAAGAAAGCTGGAGAGGCAAGGTCAGAGGCTGCGTGAGGGAGCAGCCAACCCCCGCGGCGGCGTAAAGGCGGTGTGCACACCATCTGCCCGGCTGTGTGTAGAAGCAGAGCCCAGGAACCCTCGGCGCTCTAAACTTGTTCAGCTTTAGTGGCTCGTGGGATTGAATCCAGGGCCTTTTCATGGAGCTACATCCCCAGCCTTATTTATTATTTATTTTGAGACAGGATCTCAGTAAAATTGGCAGTCTGGGATCAAATTTGCAATCCTCCTGCCTCAGCCTCTCACAGTGCTGGGCTACAGGTATGTAGCACCACGCCTGGCCTGGGTGGAAACATTTGATTCTGTGATAACTGCAGTGGTAATTGCAGTCTAGAATAACTGCAATGGTAATTTCTATGGACGACATAGTTACAGAGTCTGCAGATATACTGATTTACGGTCTGTGTTTATACTGAAAGCAAAACCTTAGTTTCATTTATAGATTAATGACAAGCATGTAGCTGTTCCCCATTCAAGTTCAGGGATGCTTCGAATTCTGCATACTGCAGTGACCAGATGGCTAACCAAAAATGGACAACTCCAAGCATTGTGCAGTAGCAGGGCCTCTCTCACACTGCTGATGGATGTGCCCAGGGGTCCAGCTCGGGGGGAACACTTTCTGGTGGTGTCTACTACACTGGGACACATGACTTCTGATCCAGCAGTGTGGAAAGAAGAGCCTCTGCACATCCACCAAAGGTCAGGCGCAGAGAGCAGGCCCCTGGGAGGGCTTTCTAATGACCCAGGACCAGAAACAAAGCACACATGCATGCCAGGGGGGAAGCAAAGTCTTGTATTTTCTTTTTTTGTGGGACCAGGGTTCGAACTCATGACCTTGCACTTGCCCAGCAGGCACTTGTGCCTCGGAGCTATCTCCCCAGCCCCCCAAAGTCTTGTATTTTCATGTAATGGAAAACTACAAAGACGCAGGAAAGACGCAGAACTGCCTCTGAGAGCACAGGTGCACCTTCATGCGCCTGACACACCAGCTGTGCAGTGCACGCTGCCTGATCCCATTTGGCAAGTGGAGCCCCTGGGCTGGACAGAAAGACGGTTATCCCTGGATGCCTGGATATGGGTGAGCGGGAGGACAGGACTTCTTGGGGATGGTCCCCTCCTGTTTCTTACTGATATCAGTGGTTCACTTGGGGAAATCTCACTGGCCTAAACTTCTTTTCTATACCCATACTAAGCTTATGTAAAAATCCCCTACTGGGCCCAGCGGGATGGCTCAGTGGTCTAAAGTGCCTGCCTGGGAAAGCTTGGGCGACTTCAGGGACCGCGGTTCGATCCCTGGCACCACATGCTGCGCCAGTCTTGCCGTTGGGGCGGGCTGAGCCGGCCATAAAAATGAGTGAATAAACAAACAAAGGTTCTGAAACAAGAAAAAAATAAATAAATAAAATTTAAAAAAAAATTCCCCTACTTTCAGGCAGTAAAATCTTTTAGGGGAACTGGGCAGGGTAGCACATCCTTGTAATCCCAGCATTCTGTGGCTGAGGAAAGAAGATAGCCCTACGCAGCGAGATCGTGTCTTCCAAAACAAGCCAGCAAACAAACACAAACATCTCTGAGGAATGAGGAAACAGAATCTCTCCAGTGATCTCTGTTTTGCTCCTTCCTTGCAGATTGAGGAGCCAACGACCCTGAGCTACAACCCTGGCCCTCTGTCCTCAGTCTCCCTCAGTTGCAAAGTTGTCCAGGCCAGGCTCGATCCTGCGCTCCTCCCGCCTCAGCTTCCAAGAGTGCTGGGATTACAGCTGTGTGCCACTATGCCCAGTTTAATAATGCTTTCTATTTCAGTTCTACCCAGTGAGCGTGTCTGCTTTGTAATCATTATAACCACAAAGCCATTTTTAAGAAAGGGGAAGCCAGGCATGGTGGCTCATGCCTGTAATCTCAGCACTTGGGAGGCTGAGGCAGGAGAACTGGTGCGAGTTCGAGACCAGCCTGAGCTACAAAAGTGAGCTCAAGGCCAGCCTCAACTGCATAGCAAGACTCTGTCTCAAAAAGACAAAAAAAAAAAAAAAAGAAAGGGGAACAGTTGTGAGGGTTTTGTCAGAGGTCCTAGCCCAGCCTGTTCTCTCCAGATGGTAATGCTGGTTCTCTGAGACACTGAGATTGCTGAGGCACATGGCAGTAAGAACCATGGAGGACAGCAGGGTACAAGGGGGTACTGTGGGGGCTGCGCTGTGCTCTAGACCAGGGAGCACCGTGTGGGTGTCAATGCAGCACCCAAGATGGTGATGGCAAGGAGCCACTAAGGTGGGGGGAGTGGGTGGGGCCCTGGGGCGCAGAGTGGCCCCGAGGCTGCCATGTCCTGGGCAGGCTTCCCTGGAGGGAGAACAGCTGTGGAGCCCTAGCTGTGGGCTGTTCCTGAGGGTGCAGGAGGCACTGGGGAAACACCTCGGGAAAGGGCTGGGTGAGGGGGAGGTGAGAATAGGAAGGGAGGCTCCCCAACCCAGCAGCTTCGGGAGGACGAGCCTCTGCATGTGGGAGGGCAAAGCAAAAATAACCCAGAGAACCTGGCAGCATCCTGGGAGGAGGTGGCAGGCACGGTGGCACCGTCTGCGTCCTGAGTCCCTTCCAGTATTTAAAGAGTGAGATGTAATTAGGTGGCAGGTGCCTCATTAAACAGCCACACTGTCCCTGGCCGAGTGTCAGAGAGGAAGTGACTGAGATCCTCCAGGAGGTGGTGGCGGTGGTTGGGGAAGGCTGCTGGGCCGCCTGTCTGTACCTAGCCCCAGCTCCAGCCCCAGGGTTACCAGGAGACAGCTGGCAGTGTCTGGAGGCCAGGGACACTGCCAGCCCTCTGTGGACGGATGCACAGGGCGGGCCGCTCGCTGTGGCGATGGCCCAGCACAAGGAGCTAGTGGAGCGGAGAAGGCCAGCTCAAGGACAGGCGTGTCCATCACCTGCTCTCTGGCACTACTTAGCTCCTTGGTGCCATACCAGGAGGGCCGAAGGGTTCCCTGAAGAGTAAGTCCGGCTCAGCGCGGGGAGACTTAATAAACCTCAGGGCCCCTTCCGCACTGACTGGCCTCCCCTGCTCAGAAACCCCGAGACTCAAGGATTCCCGTCCTCCTCTGCCCTGCTTTGGGGACAACAGATCAGGGGCCAGCAGGCAGTCCCCGTAAGGGGCAGGAGGGCTCTGCCACATCTGCTCAGCCCTCCTGGTGGGGAGAACAGAAACCTCAAACACGTGGCAGGCTCTGTTCCAACACAGCTTCCGGCGCAACACGGGGAGTGGGGCTGAGGCCTGCACAGGCGAAGGGCAGGTGGCTGTGGAGGGCCACGCTGGCTTCCCTCAGACTCTTGAGGGGCATGGGCTGCTCCTGGGGACTCACCCTGAGCTTCATTGGGATCCTGTGTCCTTGTGTGGCACCCACCCCAGCCTGGCTTCTCTGTTGGTGCCACAGGGAATAGGCTGAACTTTCTGCCCGTTCCCTCAGAGAGCTCCACACTTTCACACTTAGCGCTCCTGGCAAACAACTTCAGCAATGATGGAGAAGTTTCCTTTGGAAACAACTACAGTCAAAAGAGCTAAACAGGAAAAAAAAAATTTGTGTGGGCCTTTCTTTTGGGATCAGGGATCAGGGTCAGGACCTTGCCCTTCCAGGCAGGTGCTTAAGCTGCTGTGCTACATCCCTGGTCCAAGAAAAATGTTCAGTGACTGGTAGAATTGGTGAGTCCCAGTGTGGTGAAAAATAGTGTCAGCCAATGGCATGGGTGACTTGGGGACAACACGGCCCTGGGGCAGGTACAGTTGGAGGTACCTGAGCTCTGTACTCAGTGACATTTTAGCCAGGAGGGGTCAGCACACAGGGTGTACAAGTTACACAGCCTGCAGGTGCAGCAGGCTCTGCCATGGAGGTTGGCCAGGCATGCACACATGCACGCACCCTGTGTATGGGCCATCGTCCACACGGTGACAGCATTACCCAGCCATGCGCTTCTCAGGCCTTGTGCCGGTGTCACAGGCACCTGACCACAGTATTAAAACATCTGTGGCATGCAGACGCTACCACAGGCGCAGGAAACAGATGGGAAGGAATCCACGGGGACAGGGGACAAGAGGGAAACTGCTCCAGGCATGGCGAATTTTGAGGTGTGAAGGTCCTGAGGCAGGGACAAGCGTGGGGCATTTGAGGAAACTGAGGAAGACAGAGATGAAGGTGAGAGGAGGTAACCTCACTGGGAAGAGGGCCCAGATCACGCAGGGTCCCGGATGCCACAGTGAAGTTACACGCAAGCCCCAGACGTGTGCGCCAGGTTTTGTGTTCTGCATGCGTTTTCCTGGAAACACTGAGAAGCGCCCAGGACCTAGAGTCACTGAAGCTGACTGGGATTTCACACCCTGTCTCTGCAGAAGGAGCCAGGGAAAGGTCTGGGCTCTTGCCCAGCCTCCAGAGTCCCTGCTTCCCATCCCTCAGGTCCCAAGGCCTACATCTTCCTAGGCTAGTGCTTTTTCCTCCTGCCGGAGGAGGCACATCTGGGCCGCTGCCGTCCAGGTCGTCATGGCGTCAGCGTCCCCGGCTCTTCTGTCTCAGAGAGTCTCTGCCTTTCACCATCGCTGTCTTCTCCCACCCCCACCCCTTACAGGATCCAGAAAGAGTTTATTATGCAGGCTCCACAAGACCCCAGAAAACAGGGCTTCAGTCAGAGGCTTTTAGTGCCAAATTAGATTTCGCTCTCATTTGATTAGATTTCCCCAAGGCAGCTTTTAAAATGGTTATTCGGGCACCAGTAGAGGTGGGAGAAGCAAATTAGCAGGGGCCCCAGAGTGAGGGTGGGGGGAGGTGATCCAGCCAGAGAAAGAGCTGGAATTAAAACCAAGATTAAATGTGCAACCTGACTCATGCTGGAGCCGGGTGGGCCTGGATGCAGTGGTAGGAGGCAGTACTGGGATGTGGGATGTGTCCTGAGGGAGGCTTGGAGCCAACAGCTCAGCAGCAGGCGAAGCTAACAGGGAGGCCTCGGAGAAAGTGCTGGTGGCCCTGGCCAGGGATGCTGGGCTGGCACCTGCAGAGGACAGGCATGGACTATCTCTGGATGAGGCCTGGTGGGAGCGGGGGCAGGGGGGAGTTGAGACTTCTGTTTGGCTTGTCCTGCTTTGACGGTGGTCAGTGGGTACAACTGTTACGCAGTGTGCAAAGGCTGAGCCTGCTTCTACAGATGGCCACCAAGTCCTTTAGTGACTGCCTTTGTTTTACCTTTTTTTTTTTTTTTTTTTTTTTGCGGGACTGGGGTTCGAACTCACAACCTTGCACTTGCCCAGCAGGCACTTGTGCCATGGAGCTATCTCCCCAGCCCCTGCCTTTGTTTTACCTTACCACTGCATTCGGCTTAGGGACAGACGTAACGACCCAAGCTGGGGCTGACTGGGGCATATAAGCCCTGGGACATTAAGGTACCTTTGGGAAAGAAACATTGTTAATCCTTGGGGCAGGAAGCTAGTGGGATATAAGCCTGAAGCTGTTGGCAGCCATCCTGTCACCGAGAGGCTGAGTGGACTTAAGTTTGAGGCAACACACAAAAAAGCAGAGGTGGGAGATGGGAGGTGGAAGGTGGCAAGGGAGCCGGAGAGAGCTGGATGATGGTTTGTGCCCCTGGTGGGAGCATTTCTGGTCATGTTAGTAGTAGTTTTCTATCAAGGGGAACATTGGGCAGGAAACAGTTCCGGTCATCACAGGCAGAGGTGCCCCGGCATCTGGTGAGTAGGGCTTGGACTGGGGTAAGCACCTTGCAGTGCAGAGTAGAGCCCACACTGCAAAGGTGACTCAGCCCAGGTGCGAGGAGCATGGAGGCGGAGGATCCGAGCTGCGCAGCCTGGCAGGCCCAGCGCTCCGCCTGATTGTCACATTCCTCGCTCCATTCAGTTTGAGATTGCAGCTGGGATTAAAAGACCCTAGGAAAAACCACAGCATGCTCAGCGCCCAGCCAGTTCCACCCATTTCTACACTGACACAGCCATGCAACTTTGCTTATGCGTTCCCTGTGGCTGTGGCCACACTGCTGTGGAAGAACTGAGCCACGGCCACGCAGATCAGATGGCTCAAGTCTAACGCATTTACTGCCTGATCCTTGGCAGAGAACCTGCCGACCCTTGTTGAGAGAAGTGAACCATCCCTATGGGATTTATTTATTTTTTACAGTTCTGGAGAGTGAACTAAGGGACTTGTACATGCCAAGCAAATGCTGTCCTACCGAGCCACACCTCCGCCACTTTCTATTATTACTTGTTAGAGGCATTGTTTCACTAAGTTGCTCAAGTTGGCCTTGAGTTTGAGATCCTCCTGCCTCAGCCTCTAGTAGTAGGGATGCACACCCCGGGGGATATACGTCCAGTTGGTGGTAAGTGGCAGGAGGCAAGGCCAGTCCATGGAGTGTGGAGGGCGAGGGGAAAGATGACACATATGAGGATGCACAAGAGACAGTGACAGCAGGAGTGGCGGACTGCAGGCAGCACTGGCCCCGCAGGGATCTAACAGCATGGCCTCTAGGCTCCTCGCATGTGCAGTCACCAGGTGTGTTAGCTGCGAGTGGTCCAGCCAAGGGCAAGTTGGCTGCTGGCTCTTCAGTGCCAGCACTGCCGCTGGGGACGGGCACTCGTGGCCCATGGCCAACCAGGTCCCTCCGCGGGGGCATTAGGCGCATCACGGACAGCGATGATGCAGGTGGCTGTGACACATCTATCCGGACATGTCACAGAAGTGGGCCACTGAGGAGACAACTGGACCCTGGAAGTGTGGCCCCGCCAGGAGCTGGGTCACAAGGGCCAGCCAAATGCCTCAGCGGACTGAAGTACCTACAAGCAGGTACAGGGGCCTTGGGTTTGATGCCTGGCCTGCTTCAGCCCTGACAAACAGGCACAGGTAACTGACATCCCAGGGCAAGTGAGGCTGACAAAAGAAACGGAACCCCCAAACAATTCCTCAAATCCCCTTTTCTGGGGGAGCTCACAGAGATATTTCCCAATGTTGACACCCACATGTCCCTGGTAAGTCTTGCAACTCCCTGACGCCTTAGTTCCTCCACCTGTAAAATGGGTCAGTTAGTCATGGGACGCCACTGTGACCACTGAGATGGTTGTCCCTTGGTATCCATGGTGACAGGTGCCAGGACCCCTGTGGAACCCAAAGCCAGGGACTTCGAGTTTCTTACATAAATAGGCATGGCGGTTGTGCAGAACCCACGCAACCCTCCCATGCATTTTCAGTCACCCCGGGATTGTGTACAGCACCCAACACAACACAAATACTATGGAAATAACTGTCCTGTGTCATTCGGGCAGTGGAGTTTGGGACAAGAGAAATACTTGCTACACAATCAGCATACTTGTGGGGAATTCGGATCTGGAGCTGAATCCCTGGATGTAAAGCACACAGACATGAATGGTTGACTGCACACATAAGCTACTTTTGCTCTAAGAGGGTCTCTGCAGTGCCCTACATCTGAGTTGCTGCCCTCCCCTCCCACCCAAAGGGGATGGATCCCCAGTCCTCCCGCTGCCTCGCCCGGTGGGCAGGCTCAGTGCTGGGCACTGCCCAGCAGCTGCTCCTCTCTACCTGTTGGCGCCAAGTGCAGCTATGAGCTACCCAGGGGTCCCACTGGCCCTCAGCCTTCTGCTGTTTCTCTGCACCCTGAACAGAACTGCAATAGCCTCAGAACGAGTGCATTTGTGGTATATAAGAGCCATCTCCCATGGCAACCACGGATGGAGATTAGCGCATGGCGGGCCTGGTGCAGCAGGTGGGGGTAGTAGCATTGGTGTGGTGGCCTGACAAGCTGAGCGCCAGAGGGGAGCAGAGCAGAATGGGCCGGCAGCTCGGCCTCGCCTGTGGGTGCCGGACAGTGATCGGGCACTGCTGCACCTCCTGGCCTTCACTCTCCTTCCTGGAGGCCTCAGGCGGCGAGAGTGGCTGAGCATGTGTCTCTGCGGCCCGAGTCTGTGACCTCCATCTGCCACCTGGCAGATGAGCCCTGTGCGACGGTGAGCCCTGTGCAAACCATGTTCCTGACCTCTGTGTTTTGGCTGCCACCAAGGATGCTCTAGGGCTGCAGCCTATGAAGGGGTGACTCTTGGGTGGGTGTCCCCCCTTTAGAGAGGGCCCCTGCACCCGGGTGAGTGGGTGGAGTCATCTACAGAGCTGTTTTAGGGACACTGGACTTCCAGCACATTTTTAAAAAAATGTATTTTTGTGCAGGGTTTCACTACATAGCTCAGACCTGTAGTGATCCTCCTGTTTTCAGCTTCCCAGCGATGGAGTTGCAGGAGTGTGCCGCTACGCCCAGACTTGGCCATTGGCTCAGTGTGCCCAGGGGCAGGGCTAGCACAGCATGTGGTGCCAGGGATCGAACCTCGGCCCCTGTGCTTGCCTAAGCACGTGCTTAGTCCATGGAGCTCTCTTGCCAGCCCGTCTGCGGGCACCTGCTTCAGATGTGACACAGAATCAATGAACAACGGGAAGGGCTACGAGGTTTCGAGTTGACCTGGGGCTCTAGTACACCCCAAGTATTTGACATCTCACTAGATAAGCATTGATGTGTCAATTTTCCTCCGTATTGAGGAACACACACGTGCTTTCTCCTTTTTCTTCCTGGAAACCCTGGAAAAGCCTTGTTCCTGCCCCAGAGCCTCCTATCACCCGAGTCCTGGCTGGCCCTGCAGCCCCCGCCCCATCCGTTCTGCTTGTCCTGGGGCTTGGATGCTGAGACCAAAGGCAGAAGGAGCATCTGCACCCTGGGCGCTTTCTCCCTCTGTCCTCTCACTGGGGCATCTCAGGTCAGAGGTCACCTCTGATGCCAAGTGTCCCTGACTGCCCCTTCCCTCCCATCACTGGCACGCACTGCAACTGCCTGCGGGCTTCATTTTCTTATTTGTCCTCTCTCCTCCACCCAGGGCCTTGTCTGGGTGCCACAGCCCCAGCCCGGAACCTGCCAGGAGTGGGCACATGGGGAGGAGGCTGGGCCAAAACCTGGGCCAGGACCTGGGCAAGGCGTCCAGTTCCACACCCTCCCCCAGGGGCAGGTGAAAGCCACAACAGCGCAGCCACTGGCTGGGGCACTCCATGTGGCAGATGGAGTAGAGCAGAGGGTGGCACAGCACAGATGAAGCAGTCTGCGTGTGGAGTGGGGTGACGTGAGCTGGGCCAAGGGTGGCCTTGCCTCTTAAGGGACAGAGACATAACTAGGGGCTTGAGTGCCAGGGGTGGAGGCCGATACCTGTAATCCCAGCTACTTGGAAGGCTGAGACAGGAGGACTGCAAGTTTGAAGCCATGCTGGGGGATTGACAAGGGCTCCATCTCAAAATAAAAAGGGCCAGGGAGGTAGCTCCATGGTAGAGTGGTGTTGGATATGATCCCCATCACTGTGAAGAAAACCCCTAATATAAAACCCAAAAAGAACCACTGCTCACAAAAACAAATAAACAAAACAACTCACAAACAACTAGGGTTAGAGGAGGGAGCTGCTGGTGGAGGCTTCCCAGTGCCAGGGGGCCATGGGGCACACCCTGCCTCCAGGGCAAGAGAGTGTTATCAGCCTCAGTGACACTGACCATTAAGTGGGACCAGGTTGGCTCAGGTCAGAACTTGGCATGAGCCTTGCCAAGGGAGGGGCTGAGGACCAGCCTCTCCGGAGAGCTAACCACGCTTGTTAAAAACCAGATGTGCCAGTCTTGGAAATGAAGAGGCCCCTGAGGCTCAGTTGGGGCCCTCGTGAAACAGCTGCCGAGTGTGACAAGCATCTTTGAGCGGTGGGGCCGGAGCTGAGCCAATGACTATAAACTGTGTTTGCCAAGGGGATTCCAAAAAGCTGGTCACAGTGAAGTAGGACACTCGGGACCAGCTATCCTGCCAGAAATAAACCCCAATGTCCACGTGTGAGGATTTGGGAAGAAGAGGTGATCTTTGCATCTTGGTGGCGCCCCCTGCTTCCAGCTGTCCACGGTCCTCTCCATGGGACCTTGGTTTCTACATGTCACCTGGGCCACTGCATATGAACACCTCCCGCCGGGCCTAATCTTCTGGCATCACACAGGCATTTCACGGGGCCCTGCTGTGTCCCCAGCCAGCTCCGCACCCCGAAGCCCAGTCACTGTCAGCACACTGGAGTGGCTCTGCCTGGCACTCTCTATTTCTACCTATTACCAGCCGGTCCTGGCCACCAGCCCCTCTGCCTGGGCCTTGCAGGGTCCCTGCCCCTGCCTGAGTTGCTCCTTCCCAATGGCCACTGGGTCCTAATAAATTGAAAACCCATCAGCTGCACATCACACCTGTGCTAAAACTCCGAGTGTCAAAGCTGCATGCTACTGTCCCCCTCCACTGCCTGACCTTGTGCCTTCTTGTCCCTCCAGGCCCACTCTGCTTTGGTCTCAGTGGTCTCCTTATGCCCTCCCAGCTCATTCCTATCCCTCTGGAGAAAGGAGCCTCTTCCTCAGAGCCTGCCGCCAGCTTGCCCACCTCTGCCAGGTGCCTGCTGACACGCTGCGTTCCGGGTTGCAGCCCTAACCACCCCATTAGTGGGCCTTGCCCGAGTCCAGATTTTGTTTCTGAACAAATTTGTCTTCAGGTTTTCATTATCTGCTTGGGTTTCGGCCTACCAGGGAGAGGCTCTGTGGGCCTGCTCTTGTCTGTGCACCATTATTAAAACCCAGTTCCTAGCCAGGCATGGTGGTGCACTTGGGAGGGTGAGGCAGGAGGATCAGTGTGAGTTCGAGACCAGCCTGAGCTACAAAAGTGAGCTTGAGGCCATCCTGAACTGCGTAGTGAGACCCTGCCTCAAAAAGACAAAAAAAAAAAAAAAAAAACCCAGTTCCTGGGCTCTTGGTATGCACTTGGGAACGAGGGAGCTGGGGACTGAACTGAGGACTGAATCGGATGCCCACCACGGAGGCGAGTTCTGTGGGACCTGGGGCCAAAGGAACAAGGGCTTTTGTGTGTGGTTGACGAGTCTACCGGGTCCAGTGCGCTGAATCCAGGAAGGAGCTGCGTGTGGGGCTGGGCGACTGAGCGGTAGGCCGCTGCTGACAGATAGGTGCCCAGCTTCTGGAGAAGGCGAGGGTGGAGGTGGAATTTGGGAGCAGAGGGCATTCCATTGGCATTAGTGCCCTGGAACTGAATCAGATCATTTAAGGTCAACGGAGGCATTTCAGGCAGGCCCTGAACTCGGATGGGAAAAGCACACTGCTCATTTCCATTAACCTCTAACCAGCATCGCTTTCACAGTGAGTGAGGGCGACCAAATGAGTAGCGGAACCCGGGGTTCTGTCATCAGTGACAACTGGGGATAGTTCTTTATCATCCCTCCAGTCACCGCAGATATTCTGAAATGTCAGTCCCACACACTCAGGACAGGTAGCAGGGGCCAGGGCCATAACCATGCCAGTGTCATTTTGGGTGGAGAGCAGCGCACATAGCACCATTTGTAAATATTTTGATGACTATATTTTGATATAATTGGCTTCTTTTGTAATTCTTTCTGCGTTCTTCTCAGGGCTGGAGTATTGGTGGCTTCCGGTTATGCCCCTGCAGGGGTGCATGTGCCTTCCCCGTGTCTGCTTCCTGCTTCCTGGGTGTGGACATGCGGGAGCCACTAAGGACCACGGCTCTACTCATCTGCTGACAAACTCTGGGCTCAGCCGTGGTAGCAAGCCAGCAGGCTGCTGCTGGGTAGTGTGGGTGTGTGTGTGTGTCCAGAAACTTCTGCAGTGGATTAGACGAAATACTTCTGGCCTTCACAGAGTCTTGACGCCTACCCGGCAGGGTCACAGTCAGCACTGGCAGGCCACCGTCATCCTCAGCATCACCATCGTCATTTTACTTGTTTTGTTTTAGAGAGAAGCTTTGAATCTGGGTTTTCAGTACCATTATTAGGTTTTTAAAGAAGTACCTTGTAATGAAATAGAATACATCCAGGATTGAAGGGCAGACTGGGGCTGTCAGCTCCAGCTTTGCAAGAGCTAAAATTGGCCCCAGCGGGTGCCAAATGAGGCTGAGCTGGCCCAGGACGGGTTTTGCTCTCACTCTGCCACCAGGAGAAGGGCCCTGATGGGGTGGTATTCAACATCTGCGTTTCCTGGGTGCTCGTGGTCCCACAACCCTGAGGGGACCTGGGGTCTCCTGAGGGAACAGTGGAAAGTGAAAAAGAAACCCTTCTGTGAACTCTAGAATGCTATAAATATTAGATGCGAGATGCCACAGGACTGAAATCTTTGGGGTTTTTTTTTGGCAGGCAAACTGGCTGAGGCGGCAGAGCTGGCAGGAGTGCATTAAACCTGCCCAGAGCCCCACAGCAGAGGCCGGGGCCCTTCTGAGAGTCGGTACCCAGATTGGTTTCACTGTGGGCTCCTCAGGAGGTTAGTGAAAGAGCTGCCTTCTTGGCTTTGGAAGACACCAGATGCCAATCGGCACACGCGGTGATGTGTCAATACCGCCCAAGCCCTGGGTGCCAGAGGCAGAGAGCAGAGGGCCCACGGAAGGCAGGGGTGCAGCTGTCCTGGGAAAGATGGCATGGCCTCCTCCCAAATGGCCCTGAGGAGGCTGCATCTGGGCTTCAACAGTGGAGATCTGCTTTATTTTCCTATCTAACACCCATTCTCCTGTTTCTCAGAGAAGTTCCCAGTATTGGGAACTGAGGGTTTGCCTTCGTCCAGCTATCTCAACTACCCTTCTTTGTTTTTAAATTCTGACGTACGGTCTTGCTAAATTATTCAGATGGCTAGGCCAATTCTAACTTGGAGTCTTAGTTGGGCGTGATGGTGCACATTTGTGATCCGGGTACTTGGGAAGCTGAGGCAGCAGGCCTCAGACTTGAACATAGCGAGTTCAAGGCCAGCCTGAACTGTATAGTGAGACCCTGTCTCAAAAGACAAAAAAAAAAAAAAAAAAAAAAAGCATGACTCTTAAATTGAAATCCTCTTGCCTCAGCCTCCAGAGTACTGGGATTATAGGCTCTTTTGTCTTTTTTGCAACTTTGTCTTTTGTTAGCAAAGGAAGGAACTGATTTTTCCTCTCCCACCCTTACCTGTTCTGGCAGAGTTATTTCCTAGCTAGGAGTATGATGGGACCTGGCCAACCAGGTGATCTTAGTTTATCTGGACCCAGTGATTGACTGTGCCAATGACGGCCTCCCCCTCACCTGGATCATTAAGCTGACCAGATAGCACTGTGGGGATCACCATCCACCACAAACAGGAACCTTACCAAGAATAAAGCCAACCCCAAGCAAAGAAAATCTAGGAAGCAGAAAGCCAGGGTTCTTACGACAGTGTCTGAGCACTGGGATCAACCAAGGTTTGTCTGAACCGATTTTAGGTGTGTTTTTTTGTTTTGTTTTGTTTTTTTTTTTTGAGACAAGGTCTCACCATGTAGTGCAGGCTGACCTTGAATTCTGTGTGTAGCTCAAACTCGTAGCCATCTTCCTGCCTCAGTGTCACGGTACATTATTATAGGCATGTGCTACCATGCTTGAAATGATTTTAGTTGTGTTTCGATGCCAGACAAGGGAGCTACAAATCTAAACTCCAGTTCGTCCCTACCTTCTGCCTACTTGCAGGCTCAGGCGTAAGAGTCATCCATTCAGACCTTTAAGTTTTTTGCCCAGTACCTGGGAGGAACTGCTTCATAGGACAATGCGGGAGCGGTAAGAAAAGACCATGAGAACAACTGAGGTAATTCCAAGAGAGTGATCATTCCTCAGGAGACAAAGCAGGGTGTCGTGGCAGAGAATGTGAGCAGCTGGGGAGGGCATGGCTGTGGATATAGCCAGGTCAGGGTGTGAGAGGGACGAATGGGGAAAGGGATGGATGGGGAAGCTCTCCAGAAAAGGCATTTGGTGACAAAAAACAGTGTGAACGGCAAGTTGGATGGAGGCGACCGCAAATGCAAAGGTCCTGGGGCAGGAAGGGCCTTAAAATGTTTGGGGAACAGTCTATAGGCTAGACAGCCTGAGTGCTGTTGGAAAGGGAGAGCTAGAGGCAGGAGGCGTAGATAGAGGTAAGAAGGCCCGCAAGGAACTTGGGTGTATTTGAAAAGCAGCCAGGGAGGGGTCTAGGCAGGGAGTGACAAGGTCTGATTGCCTTTTTTCAAAGCACCCTCTAGTTGTCCTGGTAGGGAGGAAGACCAGTTCGTTTCTAAGGAGAAGCCAAGATGGATAGTGAACCAGGGCAAGGGCTCAGGGCTGAACCTTCTCATGGCCCTTTCCTACTGCCCACTGCCTCCTGCCCCTGTGGAGCAAGACTGGGACCCTGAGGCCCCAGGCCTGGCCACAGCAAGCCCAGGCCACGCATCCAGGAAAGTGGCCAGAGGGCGGCTTCCCTGGGCTGCTAACTGTAGTCTGCTTCAGCCACTGCACCCTGAGAAGGTCAGATAGGGACACTCAATTCCTGTGAAGCCAACCTGGGTGGGGAGGGCGCCCACCCTGCCGCCGGTCTGTTACCTGAAGAGTCGCTGCCAGGATGTGATGTACCTTAAAATCTTTTTTTTTTTTTTTTTTTTTTTGGTCCCTTTAAAGTACAGCTCTGCCCAGAAGGCTGAGATGGAAGGAGGGAAATCCACAGGAGCCCCCTCAGAACAAGGTCAGAAGAGCCCACCAAGTGGTGGGAACTTAATTATCGCCTTGGAGGAATCTGACACCACCCTGATGCTTCAAAGAACTGTGCTCAATGCCATTAGACTGATGTCCCACTTCTGTGACAGCTTGTAAAGCTCCCTCATTTTTCTTTTTTTTTTTTCCCCTCATTTTTCTTAAGGGAAATTTATAGGTTAACAAAAGCTACCTGTGCACATCATTTAAAAAAAAAAAAGAAAAAAATATCACTCTAACTGCAACATACAAGAAAAAGAAAAGGAAAGCAATTTATAATAAAGGAAAATTCACTATGAAATTTCTCGAGCATATCCATCAAGGAGACGCGGCAGAGTGGCGGTCGCCAGCATGCTGATTCCCTGCCAGGGCGGCAGATACAAATGCGGCTGGTGGGCGTGTAGCATTTGCAATGCAAATCCTTCAGGTGTCACCGCCATCAGGGACGCGATGCTCAAAAATAAGGAAGGACTCCTGAAAAAGTTCTGCGTCCAATTATAATATCCCACCCATTTCCCTGTCACATGCATTCCTGGGACATTCAGGGAATAGTAAAACTGTGCCAGAGGCTGTATTTACATACTAAATAGGCATACGATGACCCAACTACACGAATGATCTAGTATGGAATCCAGAAGCCATGTGGGAGGCGAGGCATCTTGGAGCTGCGTGGGCTCTCTGAGCAGACAAGGCTATCAGAGTCTGGTCCCTGTCCCCAGGTAGCCAGCCAGCCACACCCAAGCCAGTAGCCTCTCCACTAGCAAGGCTTTCATAGATTTTAACCTGTAGGGGGCGCTGTGCTCCCTTGAGAGCTGCCAATAGTAACAAAGCTTTCAGCCCAGTGTGGGGCTCCCTGACTCTTGGACCCTAGTGTAAGGCAGGAGAGGTGGGAAAGGTTGGGGAGGGTGACAGGGAGGTGCAGGGCTGCGGGGGCACACCCACCTCACAGGGCTGACCGAGGTGGGAAGGCAGGAGCTCCACAGAAATGACCATTTTTACCACGGTTGTCATTTCTACTCCGAGGTTCAGGTGGCTCCCTCCCTTCCAAAAGTGGCTTTGCTGAATTAGACTCTGTTATCACACTGTGCCACAGACCTCTCTGGTAGCAAGTGCTCCGTATCTGTGCCACCCACCACAGAGCCCACATGTGTACTGAAGCCTCAAAATGTAGCTCATGTGCCCTAGAAACTGAATTTTTAATTTGATTTTATTTTAATTAATGTAAATGGTGCCCCATGATTCCTGGCAACCATAACGGGCTGGGTGGTGGCTCCAGTGTAACCCCTTCTAGAATGTTCTGGGAAAAGTCCTGGCTGCCACCTTCTCTTGACTCAGCAGGTAGGGTGTGTGGGTCCCTCCCCTCAGCTGGCCTGTCCTCTTTGTTTTGATCTCTGTGATGGTTTTGGGGATACTCAAAGGGAGAGGAAGGCTGAGAAGGGGAGACGGCATGGGGCTGACCCATGGGGTGGCCATGCTGCTCACACTGAAGGCCATAGCCCAGCTGACAGGGTGGCCGTGTTCTCCCTGGCCTACAGGGTCACAGCCCTAGCTCAGCACCAAGCTCTGGAGCCCCTGTGGAGGCGGCCCAGTGAAAGAACCCTGCCTTGCTGAGATGGGCCAAGTCCCCCTACATCCACGCTTAAGTCCAGACACAAAGACACACCAGGTGCTCCTGAAGTGACCTTATCTGAATGGTGGTCTCTGCGGTAAAGCTGGATGGGGTCACAGTCATGAGGGGAGGAATATGGACCCTGACAGAGAGAATGGGCCACCCGGAGACAGAGACCACAGGCTTGGGGCAGGAAACAAGCGCCTGGGCTAGAGAGGCTCTCCCATGGTGCCTTGGGACAGCGTGACCCCACGTGCATCAGGCTTCTAATTCCTGGCTTCTGGAACTGGGTGAGGAGAAGCGTTTTTGTTCTAAGCAACCAGCTTACAGCGGTCACTGCAGCCCCACGAAACCAAAACACGGTGGCCCGAATGGAGACGGGTTGGCTGGATGCAGAGATCTCTCCCCAGTGTGCAGGGGGCTGAGGAAGGAGGGAGGCCGCCTGCACACTCTTCCCAGTGGCTGCCTCTTCTCTTGGCTGGGACCTCTCCTGGGTGTGGACACCAGGGTGGCACTGCATTCCAGGCACAGGAGACCTGTACATGTGTGTCACAATGCTGCCACGCAGAGGAGTACCCTGAGGCTCAGAACGGGTGAGTCTGGGCCCCAGCGTCACTCGAGAGCTTGCGGCAGAGCCCAATTTTTAGACTCCTTCCAGAGCGTCCCTCTGGCTTGGAAACACCATCTTAGGGGAAAAGAGTAGTGTTAAGAGTTTCACGAATTCAGGGGCAAGTCACATGGGAGACGGATGGAAGTGGTTGACATGTACCTACTGAGGAGGCCTGGGCCAGCTCAGGTCCTTTGAGGGGCTGTGTGACCCGGCAGAGGCCCAGGCCTCCAGGGTCGCTGCTGCTGGAGGAGCACGTACTCCAGGGCGGAAGGGGACACTGTGCTGCCACACCGAGCAGTGGGCAGACGAGGGGCAGCTGGACCAGGGAAGAAGGGGGCTGTGTGTGCAAGCGTGTGCGCGCACGTGTGGGCCCTGGCAGGGGGAGGAAGCACCGCGCACAAGGGCAGGAGCAGAGCCAGGCAGAGAGAAACCTGCCTTTGTGAGGGGAGGCACAGCTGTACTGGGCCGAGGGGAATAACGCAGCTCTCTCTGTGCGAGCAGAAAGGCCCTAAAGAAAAAGGAGGAAGGGCCGAGATGCCAGAGGGGTGGTGCAGAGGCGTGGGGAGGAGAAAGGGGTACAGAAAAGACAAGTGGGGGCTGCGCACCCGGAGGAGAATGTGCGTTCCCTCTCCCCACAAAGACTTACTGAGCCCCTGGGATGGGCAGGCTCTGTCCTCGGCTAGGGGACTCGGGAGGGGACAGAGGCACCATCTGCCCTTCCCTGGAGCGGGCTGCTTAGAAAGGAGCCAGTCACAGGATTAAGTGGGCAGAAGACACAGCTGCAGGTGGGAAGGGTCAGGACAGCGGCAGGGAGCAGGAGCCAGGGTAGGACACATAACCTAGTGCGGGAGGCAGGCAATGACACGCGGCGTGTGCTGGAGGGCGTCAGAAGTGCCGCAGGACGAGGAAGCAAACGAGGAGGTGGAGGGCCGCAGGGTGGGGCAGGGGGGCTGTGCGTCAGGAGGTTTCCCCAGGGCGGCGACATAGGCACACAGGCCTGAGCACAGCATGGGAGCGGGGACGTAAGTGACACAGGCAGCACTCCAGGGAAGGAAAAGTGTGATGACCCCAAGGTGGGTAGGTGCCAAATGTCACAGACGGCTCAAGTGACAAGGAGTAGAGAGAGCGAGGGACAAGCACCCTCACATTCTGGGGACAGATGCTTCCTGCTCTTGCAGAGTACGATGGAGGGGTACGGAACTGTCTTGGCTACGATCGAGGGCTACCCCTGGACGTTTGCAGTCTCAAGGGGTTCACATCTGAGGTCTCCGGTCTTAGGGTACAATTATAATACTCCTAAACCACGGGGTGAGACCTTGCCTAAAGCTCCCCTGTACCTTCAATGCGCAGGGATTAAAAACTTCTACAGTTCGTCAAAACCAGGTATAGCTCGGGTTTCTGTCTTATGGTCTCTGGGTGAACAGCATCACCAAGGTGACCAGCTGTCCTCCGGGGCAGCAGGCACAGCCACAAAGGTTCTTAAGCCCTGGGCCATCAGAATCCAGAGCCTGAGCATTACTGCGGAGAGGGTACACTGTGCAAGTCCAGCTAAATGCTCCTCCTGGCGGCCGGCCAACCTGTGCTGTCCCCACGTGCATGCCACTTCCTGCCCCCACACCCTCACCCACGCCTGGTGTGACAGGAAGCAGCGGGAGCGAGCGGGTGAGAAGTGACGCTGTTCTTGGCTCCATCTGCAGCTCACTGACCACTTAGAGGTGCAGCTGGGGCCACCACTGCGCTTTGCTCCACGGTGGGTGCGCAGCCTACCAAGCTGCCGCGGGCTGTGTCAGTGCGCGCAGCCCCGCCAGTGGAGCCACCATCAGTCATAGCAGCCGCCCCTGTGCCATGCTCGTCTTCACAGTGCCCTGTGGCATGCACGTAAGCTCATCCGCGAGGAGGTAACTGAGATGTACAAGTTGAAAACGCCAACTAAACCCGCCCAGCCGGAAAATGGCAGAGCCGAGTCTCGAGCTCAGTGAAGCCTCCCACCAAGAGCAGGGAACAGTCTTTTTCCAAGTGTTCTGTGTGTGGCTGACTGGGGGTTCACCCTGTGCAGCTGGGGCAGATCTCAGTTACTTTTCTCTCATTGCTGGGACAAAATATCCAACATCCAAAATGAAGGAAGGGTTTACTTAGCTCACAGTTTGTGGAGGCTCGGGTCCATACTCAGCTGGCTCCAAGGCTGAGTGGCACAGGGCAGAGGGCCGAAGTTCATGGTGGCGGAAAACAGCGAAACAACCAGAGCAAACAGGGAGGAGTGGAGGCAACTGCAGCAGCAGCAGCAGAGGCAAAGAGAAGCTTCTCTCCCTTCCTCGGACTGCATCCGGGCTATCCACCCCAGGATGGGCATAGCGCTCACACCCATAATCCCAGCCATGGATCGTGAATTAATCACAATTTCTAGAAGACTGCCCCATGACTGCATGAGGCTTTGGGAGACAACTAAACAGGGCAGCAGGCAGGCCGTAATGTGCTGAGGGTGGCTAAGGACATTTTATAAAACCTGAGGATGTTATTTAACCCCCCAAGGGTGTCCCCGTCTGTGACACAAGTCCTTGAAGTGTTTCGGGAAGCCAGACCTAGAAATATCCATCAGCAAACTGTTTATCCTGCCTGAACGCGGCATTTCTCCCTGTATCCTCTGTCAATCTCTACAGCAAACATGGGTGGCGCAAAGCAAGATGATTACAAAACGAAACTGCTAATCTTTTAAAAGATGCAGGGTTTTGTGAAGTTAATTAAAGCGATGCTGGAGGACAGTACAGATGCAAATCCACTGGCTAATAATAATCCGGCGTCAGGGATAAGCAAGGAGAGGATGTGAGGAGGTAGCAAGCTCCCCAAAGGGATGGGGCTGGGGTTACAGACGTCAAGAAGCAAGAAGGGCCCGGGGAAAGGCTGATCAATGCATCCAAGAACTCTGCCAGGGACGCCGTGGCTTTCGGTGACAACAGCATGGGGAAAGCAAGGGTGACCCACGGTGCTATCACTTATATTTGTTGGACAAATCACACCCATGCCAGCTGTGTGCCCTATCAGTGTGCAGTGACAGGACGCCGTCCGTTTCCAAGATGTTCCTGGTTTGAGTTTTCAAGACTGAATACCTGATGGATACATCTTTAAAAAGCACTGTTTGTTGAAACAGTGATCTGCTGAAATGGGATCTTTCTGGTGCCAGTCTCTCTGGACTGTGCGGCCACCTGCACACGAAGGGCACAAAAGCACGGGTGGCAGAGGTCAGCCACCGCGCTGGGGGCTTTCCCTTTCCCTCAGTATTCATTTTCTTTTGCTCTTCAAATAAAATCATGTTCAGCAGGGGAGATAGTTCAGTGGTTTAAGCGCCTGCCTGGAAAGCACAGGGACATAGGTTCTATCCCCAGTCCCACAGGCTATGCAGACCCCACCCCAGGCACACTGAAAGGGTCACTGAAATCTGGCGCGGTGGCGCACGCCTATAATCCCAGCACTGGGGAGGCTGAAACGGGAATCACTGTGAGTCAGAGCTGCATAGCAAGACCTTGTACCAAATAGATAAAATTAGGGCCAGCCTGATAGCTCAGTAGACTAAAGCACCTGCTCCAGCACAACACAGTGAAAGGGGTTCAATCGCTGTTGTGCCAGTCCCACCCCTGGGGTGCACTGTGACAGCAATTGAGCCTGGGTGAGGTGGCATGCACCTGTAATCCCAGCATTTTGGGAGGCTGAAAACAGGGGAATCACTGAGTCTAATCTATGTAGTGAGACCCTGTAGACCCTGTATTCCGTCCTAAAACAAAACATAAAATTAAAAAAGCAAACAAATACCATGTCAACTTTTTGCAAAATGACTGTGTTTCCCAGGCTTCTTTGTGGCCACATGTGGCCATGTGACTCAATCTCCCCAGTGGGAGGTACAGAAAAATAAGAGAGTTGGACCATGTTGTGGGCAGGGACCCACAGGAAGGACCAACAGCAGCTATCTTGGATCTCACACACAGCCAAACTGAAATCCAACGTGAGCAACTTCAGTAGAGACCTATGTGGATACAGGGAAACAGGGAGGAGTGCTGCGCTGGGCTGTCTGTTATCACCAAAAGCTCTGCACGGTTGGCCATTCCTGATGTGGGGTGTAACAAGACTTAAGGCGCTGTATGAACAAATGACTTTTTGTTCTTAGGGGCTTAAAAATATGTGGCATCCAAATCAAATGAATCTAAGAGGGATTCTGAATTCATAAGTTTTTTTTTTTTGTCTTTTTGAGACAGGGTCTTGCTATGCAGTTGAGGCTGGCCTTGAGCTCACTTTTGTAGCCCAGGTGGGTCTCGAACTCGCACTGATCCTCCTGCCTCAGCCTCCAGAGTGCTGGGATTACAGGCGTGCGCCACCACACCCGGCTCATAAAAGTTTTTTTTTGGCATTACTTTTCTTAGTCAACAGACACCGATCGGCGTAGACAATATCATAGCAGCTAAAATGTTTTCACTGTAATGGGCAGGCCAGATAGCTCGGTGAACTAAACCAGCTGCTTAGGTTGACTGCAGTAGCTGGGGGTGGGGTTTTTGATCCAGATCTGCCCCTGGGGTGTGCTGAGATGGTGATTTGAGACTGGGCATTGTGGTGCCTACCTCTAATCCCAGTACTCAGGGAGGCTGAAAACAGGAGGATCACTATGAGTCTGATCTATGTAGTGAGACCCTGTAGACCCTGTACTAAATACACTAAAAAAAAAAAAAAGGTTTTCACTTTAGATAGAAACAACATGAAACTCAGACTGCAGCTTCCTAGGGTAGAAGAAAGCACAAAGGGTTCATCATTCTTGTCATTTCACAACCAGGAGTACCTCAGTGCATCGGAGTAAACACATGTTTTAAGGATCCCGGGTTCTAAAAACTTTAGAAAGCCCCTTGCACAGAGAGACTTCTAAGTACAGTGAATACGGTGCTCAATGACAGTGTGACAGAAAACGTTAACATCCTTGCGCATGGGCGTTTGACTTTGACACGAGGCTCCAGTCTCCACTGAGGGTAAGATGAAGCACTTTGGGACAAAAGTAGCTTTCAGCTGTTTGGTGAGCCAAGGAGGAAGTCTGGGGAACCAATTTTACTTTGGGGGGGCTTTCCTTTCTATCTCAGCTGGATGATCGTGGACCCTAGGCTCCCACCCAAAGTCCCCCCAAATGTCATGAGATGCGCAGGTTCGTTCTCAGCTGGAAGGTGCACGCCCCCACCTCCACCCAAGTCTTGATTCTGATCAGGCTCAGCCCAGTCCCTCTGTGGGGTATGGCTGCCCTGGCTGTCAAATGCAGGGCTGGTGCAGGTGCATACTGTTAAGGGCCTTCTTGCTCTGTTGGCATCTAAAGCTGGGGTTTTGGGGTGTACCTTGCAGCTAGAGGTGGTAAAGGGGATGTGCGGGGCACTTTTGCCCCTGGCATACTTTCTTTGGCTCACAGCATGCATTTTGTAAAAACTTGAGTATTTCCACTAGTTACATATATATTAGGGAAGGGTCTAAAGGGTGTTGAGGGTCTCGCTACTACATCGGGTTCATAGTGATCCACCTATTTACAGCTGTCCAAGGGCTGGGATTATAGGCATGAGCCACTATGCTCACCTCAACTGCTATCTCAGCATGCCTTGGGGGAAAGGCTGGCATGGCAGGCCTGGGGATTGAACCCCTGGTCCCTGTGCCTGCCATCAGGTGCTTTCATCAGCTGAGCTATTTGGCCAGCCCTTCCACTGAAATTTTAAATGTAAACATAATGTGGAGGTCAGCAACTCTAAGCACAGGGTTGTCATTCTGCACCTGAGTGGCACATGCCTCCTTTATTTTATTTATTTATTTATTTATTTATTTATTTTTTGTCTTTTTGAGACAGGGTCTCGCTATGCAGTTGAGGCTGGTCCTGCACTCACTTTTGTAGCCCAGGCTGGTCTCGAACTCGCACCAATCCTCCTGCCTCAGCCTCCCAAGTGCTGGGATTACAGGCGTGAGCCACCACGCCCGGCTACACATGCCTCCTTTAGTAAGGGCCAGAGCCTCAGCTGTGTCGCCACCTGTCCTGTGTTTACCAGGGACATCCAGACCCCCATAGCCACCTGACACACCTGGCTGGGTACAGGGACCCAGACAGCAGCAGACTCTGTTTCTACGTAGTGGCACACAGGTCAGGCTGCAGGTGCCTGTGCAGGGAGCTGGCCCTTTCTTGCTCCCATGGCAGGGCCACTCTGGAGGCCCTCTGGCCAAGGGCCGAGCTGTAGGCAAGCCACAGCACCAGCGTGGCTGGCTCCCTTCCCAAGGGCCCCACTGGCCCACGCTGGGCATCTAAGAGGATGCCACACAGCCTCAAGGGCTGCAGGCTCCACTGAAGGAGGCATCTGTCCTTCCTTCCCTACGTCCCTCCCACCCCAGCAACACCCGAGCTGGAGGATTTCGAAATAGTGCTGGATTAAGAGACACTACTGTAAGTGTGACTCTATCTCTGCTGCCAGCCTGACAGTGCAGCCCTGGGAACCCATTCCAGGACCCCTGTAGGGTGAAAAATAGGAAGGCTGGTGGTGCTGTACCCAGGTGGACATGGAGAAGAAAGAAGCCCTTGGCCTTGGTGGCTCTGCGTCATCCTGGTCACCCCATGGAGGGTGGCCACGTCCCCACTCTGCTCCTCTCCACTGTCACCCCAGTGTTCTGGCACCTTCTCCCTACTGATGGTCTGAGTCAATTAAAATACTTCCCTAGATATAGAAAAGTAGCAGAAAATGCAAACTCCTACATGGCTGGCATGGCCTCCCTCTAACCCCATCTATATTTAAACAGATTCCCCCTTTTTGGAATGCAAATTTCTTGGAGAAGGTCACTTTGTGTAACTACTGCAGACAAATCTGCATGTTTCTGGTCTCTACACACAGAAATAAAGAGGGCTGGTACTGCATTGCTTAACGTGTGCAGCCCCAGGTTCGATCCCCAATACAAAAAAAAAAAAGTTGGTAGTGTACATGGAAGGCTGAGGCAGGAGGATTGTTGTAGTCTAAGACCAGCCTGGGCTACAAAATGAGCTCAAGGTCAACCTGAGCTGCATAGCAACAGCACATCTCAAAAAGGGAGAGAGAGAGAGGGAAGGAGGGAAGGAGAGAGAGAGAGAGAGAGAGAGAGAGAGAGACAGAGACAGAGACAGAGACAGAGACAGAGACAGAGAGAAGAGCAGAGCAGACACAACTCTGAAAGCAAAGCTGTACTGTGGACGATCCAAGACCTTCTTTGGGACCCTGAGCAGTGCGTGGGCCACGCCCTGGGCAGCTCGGGAAACTCAGGTCGCCATCCCTGGGGAGGTGGGAGGGGCTGCCCCAACTCACCTGTCCGGTAGCCCGTGCTGTTGAGGTACACGGCGAAGGTGCGGCTCTCATGCTGCGCCTGCCAGGAGGGCGAGGAGCAGTTCTCGTTGTTGGTGTAGGTGTTGTGGTTATGGACGTACTTGCCCGTGAGGATGGAGGAGCGCGAAGGGCAGCACATGGGCGTGGTCACGAAGGCATTGATGAAGTGCGCCCCGCCCTGCTCCATGATGCGCCGCGTCTTGTTCATCACCTGCATGGAGCCTGCAAGGACACGGGGCAGGTGAGATGGGGTGCGCTGTGCCCTGGGGGCGGGGGACTCCCTCGGTCCTCACCCCGTGTCCACGGTGGACGCATCTGGACAGCCAGATGGGGGACAGTCGAGGAGAGAGTCCTGCAGTCAGACCCACTACTAGATATTCCTGTCGGTGTAGGTATTAAGCTGTTATTAAATGATTCCAGCCTAGAAACAAACTCTGTTTTACAATATAAACAGCATGTCTTTTTTTGCAGGGTGTTAATATACATTGCTATTTTTGGAAAGCAAACACCACGTAAATGGAGGGAAGATTACACATCGTTTTGTTTGGAACTTTCCCAAGAATTGTCCGCGCCCACCGAAATCTGCTTGCGCCACCCAGGGGCAGCTCTCTCCGAGTCTTAGGCTGAAAAGCTCTGGCCCACTCGGAACCTACACCCGCTCAGCCCTTTTCAAGCTGCACCTCTGCAGGGGACCCCTGGGGGTCACCCTGCCTCCTGCTCCTCCTGGGCACTCATCCCCCTGCAGCACGTAACTATTAGGACTTAACTGTGTACCCCAGGTAGCTGCTTCCTTCCTGCCTGTGCTTGCTACCCAGTTAAGCTGGAAGCAGGTGAGGAGCTGGGGGAGGAAGGATATGGAGGGGCGTGGGAACCTCGCTGTATAGGCGTGGCCGGCACCCTGCAGCTCTTAGCAGCCTCCCCTGCAGATACGCCTGCCCACCTCAGAGTTGGAAGCGGCTGGGAGGACCCGGCCCTGGGCTTTTAGAGGTAGCATAGTAGAGGCCACCTCGACTCCGGACTTCTGGCCTCCAGCCTGGTGGGAGAAAATTTCTCTTGTAAGCCACCTGGTTTGCAGCAATTTGTTAGGACTCTACAGGACACCCAAGCGGGACCAACCAGCATGAGCTGGCACAGTCACCTAGCAACTCCCTAGAGACAGGAGGACAGCCAACAAGCCCACCTCAGTCTGTCCCTCGGGGCAAAGAATAGAAAAGAGATTTACAGGACTCTTTCACCCCGTCTCTGCCAGACAGGGAAGGAAACAGAGCTGCAGCTCTCCTTCATATCTCCTGGGTGCTTACAACTATCCAGCAGCTTCCTTTGTTCCTCAGTTCCTTTCTACTTCCCGTCTCTCCCTCTGACCTCCTCATGCTCCGTGTTGGCCTGTGCTGCCCTGCGGTTTCCCAAGTACCCCAGGCTCAGCCCTGCCCCAGGGGCCTGTGCTTGCACTGCGCACCCCTGCCTGGGGTTGCTGTGGCTGGCCACAGCCATCAAGTCCGTTCCGTCCACAGCGGGCCGAGGACCTTCTGAGCAGGAGGAGACCCGATTTCGCCAGCAATCACCTCAAGTATGCCAGGTGGACTTGGTGAGACATTGGTGGGGTGGGGGGAAGAGGAGGGCTTTGTGCCCCAGTAACAGGCTGATAGAACCTGAAGGATAGTCCAAGGCTGGTGAGCCCTGCTGTGCCTCCCTTGTAGCTGAGCTGGTTGGCGCTGACTGGCCAATGGGACCCCCTGTGAAGCCCAGCCCCTCCCAGAGGGAGCCTCCCTTCTGGCAGGAACCCTGCTGTCGCTCACCAGTTACAGCTCGGCCCAGAGATGTCTCAGCAGAATATGGCCTTGATAACGGATGTTCTTGCTGATCAGGGACTTGAGGACTCCTGCCCACTTCATGGCATGAAGCTGGTTCCCTCTAGCAAGCCCCACGAGTGGCCCTGGTCAGGAGGCTCAGGGACCTCTCGGGCTGCAGGTCCGCTGTGCGTCCCTGCCTGGTGCAGCTCTAGCAGCTGGGAGCCGGCCCACTTCCTTCACTGTTACACCTCCGACCCAGCACTGTCCGGCACCCGGTGGGTGCTCAACAAACACCTGCTAAGGTCACAGATGAGACTGTCTTACCTGCCTGGGTTTCCATGTTGCAGGAGCCCAAGCAAGTGTGTGGCCACAGACAGGCGTTCGGGCATCAGTGTTCTGCGCGGCGAACTTCTATAACTTGGCCTTCGCACCTCACAGGTCCCATGCTCCCCAGTTTGCCACACTCCCTACAGCTTCACACCGACCTTGCCCACTCTAGGTCCCCACCAGTCCCCACAGAGCTGGTGCTACCGCTTCCTAATACAGCTAGGCAATTAGGATAGCTCTCACTTATCCCTGGGAGGAGGGCAGTACCACATGCCATGCTGTCGTTGGTATTCCTTAATTCTCCTAGGGATCTAGTTCATAGATGAAGGAGTGGAACTCGGACTACTGGGCCTCCTGTCATGCTACACGGCCAGGAGGGTGGTCTCAGAACTTGGCCTGTTCCACGGGGGAAGTGCCATGGAGTTCCATGGACATTAGGCAGTCCAGGTCCACCATAAAGGCACAATGCCCATATCCTCGGGAGTTGTGTACAAGTCCCTCTGCTCTAGGCTGGGCTTCACTGAGGCCCAGGGAGCATCCTTGGGGACCCCGAGGTGACTTCAGCTGGGCACTCAGGGCCCCAGAATTAAACACCTGGGACAATGGTGGTGGGAGAGGGATTCCTTTTCCCACCATCTGATGAACTCCAAGACAAGGACTAGCTGCAGCCTGAGCACCAGGCATGTGGCTGCGTCAGCTTGGATGTTATCAGTTGGCTTAATTTCGTTCTGTTTAGGGCTTCTACTTTCTCCCTTGAAGAAGTGGAAAACTTTTTTTTTAAAAAGAAACAATTACACTGATTTAACAAAGCCAATCCGGCCCAGGTGGCCTATGGAGGGATGAAGTGGTACACAATGACCAGCATCTGCAGACATGACTTGCTGCAAGCTCAACCTGTCTATCCCGGATGTCACTTGCTGTCTAACAGACACCCGAGTACCCCTCCCTACCCTCCCCAGCCCCTGCAGCCAAGCTCTGGAAGCCACCGCATCCTCCTCACCTCCCTCAGCCCTGGATCGGCCCTTTGGTTCCTTAGGCACTAACCATGGCTTCTCCCCAAGTTCCCATATGAAACCTGTCTGCAGAGTCTGGCACTGTTCCTGTCATGGTCATTTGTGATCAAACCCAGCCACTTCCTCCCAGGGCAGGGCAGGGAATCATCCATCGGATCGGCCCTTTGGTTCCTTAGGCACTAACCATGGCTTCTCCCCAAGTTCCCATATGAAACCTGTCTGCAGAGTCTGGCACTGTTCCTGTCATGGTCATTTGTGATCAAACCCAGCCACTTCCTCCCAGGGCAGGGCAGGGCAGGCAATCATCCATCCTTTCTCCGACATGAGGTCCCTCCCACCCCCGCTGCAGCCACAGGGGCCCCTCCTCTGTCCAGGACCCTGATCTTCCCTGCAGCCATGCAGCTTCCTCGCCCCTGGCCCCTACACAGGAGCTCTCTTGGCCATGCCCCCTCTCCCAACCACTGTGGCCACAATTTTACTCCCCTACCCCCAATCTTTCAAAGCCTCCTTCCCTGCCTCAACTCTGTGCTTACTGTCCACACCCTCTGTTTCCTCCTCTAGTGACCCTGTTTGATTTGTCCCTGAAGCCTGGAACGTCAGTGCTCTGAGGCCTAGGATGCCAACCCTGCGCCACTGCGTGAGCCTTGGTGCCTGGAACAGTGCTGGTCTCACAGTTGGTACTAAATGAGTATTTCTTTCAAACATGCATCCTGGCCATGCCAGGCAAAACCAACCCTTTGCCTGCACTTCCCAGGCTATGGGGGAAAAGAAAAGAGCAAGTGGTAGACAGCCACTCACGTCCCACTGTCCCTGCATGGTAGGAAGGACACAAGTTGGCTCCTTACCCAGATGTTAGCAATACTGGCCAGGCTGCCACGAGGTGAAGAATGCTGGGGAGATGGCACCCCGAATACTGTGTGCATGAGAAGAGGCTGTGGCACTGTTTTCTTTCAGATATTCGAGTTTGAGCCCAAGGCCTCACAAGTGCTGGGCAAACACTCTGCCACCGGGCTGCATCCTCTTGCCCATTTTACTTAGAGACAGATCTTGCTAAATTGCTCGAGTTCACCACTTTCCTGCCTCAGCCTCCTGAGTAGCTGGGCTAACAGGAGTGCATTTCTTTTTTTCTTTTGCAGGACTGGGGTTCGAACTCACAACCTTGCACTTGCCTGGCAGGCACTTGTGCCACGGAGCTATCTCCCCAGCCCCAGCATTTCTGATTTTCAATGGGCTTAAAACCCAGGTTTTGAAGCGCTTTGCCCACCTCTGCCCCATGTGGGAGGAGCCTCACTGCCGTGCCCAGCTGGCCCCGCCCCCAGTGTGTTGGCTCTGAGCGCGCACTTGCCCCAATCAGCTGACTGAGGAGGCCTGTCACCAGGCCACGCAAGCACCGTTCCTCAGTGCCCAATGACAGCAGCGCCTGCGCACAGGCGGCATGACAAGTCCAGCCTCCCTTGGGGGACAGTGACCTGCTTTATGAGAAGTGCATAGCGAGCAGGCTCCGTAAATCCTCATCTGTAAGATGGAAACACATGATCTAAGCCCTGATGCGGCCGCCAGTGCTGGTGGCAGGGAGGGCCTAGCCGATGCAGCCACGCAGAAATCAAAAGGCCAGTTTTCAATTTTTTAAACAAAGCTGTGCCAGCCAAGCCAAACTTAGTGGATCCAACATAAATCTAGGGACATGCAGACAAAAACAGGCCTGGTTTCTTTCTGTGACCAAACCTTCTGGCCACCCTGGGCTGCGAGTGAGGTCATTCTGACACCTCTCTGTGACTCTGCTGGCCAGAGGACCCGCACCTCCACCTCTACCCCCACCAGCGGGACTCAGGCTCCAAGACCGAGACCCCAATTGCCAACCAGTCTGCCCCAGGACACTCAGCTGCCCAGCCCACACGTGACTGCTTTCTAGGCCTCCTAGTGGGATAGCTGTGTTACTATTTCTTGGAGACCTTTCTATTAAGTGATTTGAAAAGAAAAAACAAAAAAACCCTTTCTGTCGACCCAGTACCCACTTGAGTTCACGGATGTAACGGATTTCTGGGCGCATAACACAGCAAGTCTCTAAACATCAAAATCAGTGTCAGAGCGAGTGATGAATTAATTTGCTCTTTCTAGTATTGCTAGGGAGCAACCTGGGGCCTCGTATGCCAGACAAGCCTGTACCCCTGAGCTACAGTGCTGTTACCGACAGGGACTTAGCAGGTGCTGGGGACTGTCAAGATTCAACAGCTGACCCACTCCGAGGTTTTCCCAGGGCCTTCCTTACCCCTGGTCTGCTGCTGGCAGGAGCGGGCACATGCTGTGGTCCTGCAGGACAGACTCCTATGGCCCCCACTTGGGTGCACAGGGGACACAGCCTGTGATCCACAAGGCTTCCTGTTTTCTTAAAAGTATAGATAAAAGGTCTGCAGCGGCAGGGCCCCCTTGGGTATCAGTGGGAAATGGTTTGGGACAGGGAGAAGCAGAACCGGAGCCCCTACGTGCAGGGCCTTGACGGGAGTCTGCCTAGCCATCGTGCTTCTTGGATCTCTGCAGTGGGCTCCCAAGTGGTCTCCTGCTTGTACCCTTGCCTGCTCGCTACGGCCTTCCCTTAGGCAGGCAGCTTCTTTGTGCACTGTATAAAAGCCAAAGCCCCCTTTTGGCCTAGAAGGAAGTGCACCCTCCCTGACCAAACCTCACCCCTCCCCCATGCTCCCACCTGCTCCCCTAGTCATGTCGACACCCTTCCTGCCACAGGATTTTTGCACCTGCTGTGTCCCAGCCCCCACTCCATCCTTCACTGTCAAGACTCTGTAGCCAGGTCCTCCCAAGCTATGCTGATCAGGGCCTCTCTACCCCACCCTTTCCCTGCTCTCTACTTCTCTTCTTGACACTGTGTGTGAGTAAATGAAGAGAAAAATGGTCCTAGGAGCCTGACAGCCTACCATCTGCAGTGTGAGGGGTGGATGAGGAGTCCAGGGCTGTCTCTGCTTTGAAGTGTTGGAAAATTCTCCAGTAGGGCAGTTGGGCTCAAGGAGAACTGACTACAAAGGGGGCACTGGTGAGAACGCCCGCTGCGTCGGCCTTCCACCTACACCTTTTGTCTGGGAAGAGATAACTTGGCACGGAATGTTCCAGTGAGGCCTCTGGGCAAGGGCCTGGCTCTGCAGAGATCAAGGAGCCTTTGAAGGCTACACGGGAGGTCACGATCCGAGGGCCATGGCCGGACCTACCTACGCAGGGTGTATTCTCGGGGCTAAAGAATGCAATTACTTGCCCACACTTTGAAAAGCAGCACACTTTTCTAGCACCCTGTTATGACTTTAGGGCTCTTGGTATCTCTGCATTTATGAGCTCCTTCCTCTGAAAAACATAAAAGATTATGCTTAAAGTTTTTGTACTGATTTTAAAAGAATTTAAGACATTTTCACAGGCTCCCAAAGCATCCTGGGACTCCAGCCCCATTTCTGCTGGGCCTAAGGGGAAGACAGCTCTGGATTTTCCATAAAAAATTCTACTTTCTAGCTTTTCTTTAAAAAACAAAACAAAAAAAGGAGAGATATGCCTGCACTGGGTCATGCCCCTTCCTGGCACGATCAACTGGCGCTGGAAAGCAGCTACCCCTCGAGGGGGCCAGGCTCCCCTAGCCACTGTAGACCCTGCTAACCCCATTGCTGCCCAACCCCAGCATCCTTGATCACACAGGCTGCTGCGTCTCTGTGCATAGAGGTGAGGAGGAGGAAGAGCGATCCGGAGCCTATAGCTCAATTACGATACAGAGGAGAGGGCTACACATGCCTAGTGAATGGGGGAGCAGGCAGGATCCGCGCCTGGCTCATGCTTGACACCCACTAGGAGGTAGGGCCTGGGACACAAGAAGAAGGCGACACCGTGGTGTCTGTGTTGGCTAGCACACCGGCCACTCCCTGCGCTGCACATGACCCCAGCCACACTCTACTGCATCTGCCCAGGGGCTTGAAGCTGTGCTGTTTTTCTTTCCTGGGGTTGAGGGGCAGAATGTTTAGGCCAGCTAGCAGCAGCAGGTAAGGGGAGAGGGGAGGGTGCGCTTCCGGCCTGGCCCATCTTCTCCGCCTGCTCAGATTTGTACACCGAAGGGGATCAACTGCTGCACACAGATGGGGGTATTATATACACACACACTTCAGATCTAGGCTTAGCCACCTATGCATTTGTGGTACCAAGGAACGCTGAACCAAAGACGAGAATGGAGTGTATGCTACACTTAGCTACCTGCTTTCCTTGTGCCTCAGTTTCCTTTGTTATATATAACAGCACACAGCTAACTAGGGAAGAGGTTCCTTTGCCTGTGAAATTTTAGGCTGGTTCTAGAACACTCCATTGCTATACCCAGCACAATGGCAAGGGCTCCAGAGGAGAGAGGCTGGTGTTTTATTTTTTTTTTATTTTTATTTTTTTTAAAATTTTTATTTATTTATTTATTGTTTCAGAACCTTTGTTTGTTTATTCACTCATTTTCATGGCCGGCTCAGCCCACCCCAAGGGCAGGGCTGGCGCAGCATGTGGTGCCGGGGATCGAACCGCGGTCCCTGAAGCCGCCCAAGCTTCCCCAAGCAGGCGCTTTAGACCACTGAGCCATCCCGCCGGGCCCCGAGGCTGGTGTTTATATTCTGATTTTTCTACTTTCTGTTAAACAGCTTTTTAAAATGATTCGGGCCAGCGAGATAGCTCAGCAGACAAAGCATCTGCTTAGGCAAGCACAGGGACCTGAGTTCGACCCCCTGCACTGTGCCAGCCCACCCCCGAGTATATTGCGCTGGCCATGGAGACGGCATGGTGGCGCACACCTGTTATCCCAGCACTGGGGAGGCTGAAACAGGAGGATCACTAGGAATCCAAGCTGTGCAGTAAGACCCTGTACCAAATACTTTTTTTTTTTTTTTGTGGAACTGGGGGTCGAACTCAGGACCTTGCACTTGCCAGGCAGGCACTTGTGCCCGTGAGCTATCTCCCCAGCACCCCTGTACCAAATACCTTTAAAAAAAAAAAAAAAGTGATTCAACACCTGTGTCTGTTTCTTCACCTGTAAAGCGGGGAGCAGAATAGTCGCCCTTCCCTAGATTTGTTCTTAATTTTAGCTGGAAAAATAGACGTCAGGGCTGGGGAGATAGCTCCGAGGCACAAGTGCCTGCTGGGCAAGTGCAAGGTCGTGAGTTTGAACCCTGGTCCCCCCCCCAAAAAAAAAAAAATAGACGTAACGTTTTTAGTTTAATGTTTGGGATAGAGAAAGCGCCTAATTCACATTAGCTTTGAAATCTTTCAATGATTACAGTTCCCAAACCTAGGTTAACACAGGCTTCATACACAGGGCCCTCCGTGTGGGTTCCTGTTTGCCCACAAGTATTTAAAAACTGGAACTAGCTGCTGTTTTCTTTAATCAGATTTTACAACAATCCACCTTTCCTGCTTTGCTTGGAAAATAGAAACAAGGTAGTGCGGATGGGGCCACAGGTGAGTGGACCTGAGCCCTGGGGCCTGCATCTCCGCTGGGCTCTACATGGTGCCCGCCTGGCAGACCCAGGCTGAGGGGCGCAGAACGCCCACGTGTCCACATGCACGCACCCTGGCTGATTCTTCTCCACTGAAGGAGCAGCTGGTGCATGCTGGGAAGGGAGCATTCCCCTGGCAGACAGAACCGGGGAAGGCAGTGGGATGGCTCCAGGCTGCTGCTGTGGTTGACTAGGCTGGAGCTCACTTGGTGGTCGCTCCTCTCTCCCCAGAATGCCCACACTGCACTGCGACCTGTGTGGGGGCCTCCTGCCCCCAGTGGCACCTGCTTAACAGCCACCTCAGGAGAGGTGACTGTCCCAGAGCAGCTCTGTCCCCAGCAGCAACAGTCCAACGGAAGCCACGTCAGGCAGGAGGACCTGTGGTGAATGCCGCGCTTACTGCTGTTGGGGACAGTGACCGCCAGGCCTGTCGTGGCCCAGGATAACCACACTGGGCTCTCAGGTGACATTTCCTCTGGCAGGTGCGCCGGGAAATGGCTCGGGGACACTTTCAGCCGCTACTAAACGAAGTCCAACACTATCGCTGGTCTTAGCTATGAAAGGCTGAGGCTCCACTCAGATTTGGTCCTCACTCCACCGTCGGGACAGCACGGTTATTTTCCTCTCTGCCACTCTCCGAGGGCCACCCTCTGCTGGCCCTGGCTGCAGAGGCTTCTGGGAGGAAAATGACGCAGTCGTTCTCCTGGGGTGGGGGAGGGGCGGGGGGGTCGGCGGCACGCAGCAATCCTCACTTCTCCTCCTGGAGAAAATCCACCGGAAGCCTCGCTCCTGACCCCACCCGGTAGTCCTCAGCGACTCGTTAGCGTGGTGGGGGTCCAGGTATTGTCCCGCAGTTCAGAGGATGCAACACAGCTTCATGTCTGTGTCCCACCTGGTCTCTGCACATGGTGTCATCTGCCCCGCGGCCCGGCTCCAGGGCACCGCCCTGGGGTTCACTGGCCTCTCTCCTGGGCTGTCCCCTGCACGCCACACTGCCCTTGCTGCTTCTGCTCTTGTCCCCGGACCACTCCCTCCCCTGGCAGCTGGGCCAGTCTCATACACCCAACCCACCTTGGTGACGCCCCTGTGCCTCATGTGCCTACCCGGGTCTGGGAGACTCCACTTCCCAGACCCTGCCGCCTCTGCCAGACTCTGCCAGACTGTCCCTGCCATGGGGCTCTTGTGCCATGGGCCGCCCTGCTACAAGGCCCCTTCCTGGGTTCCACCTGCAGGTCTCAGTGGTGCACAGATGCTCGACGCCACCCCTGCCCTTCACTGCTGGGGCGGCTGAGGCCCCGGCCGCTCACCCACATCTGCTTACCCTCCTTCTTCCTCCCAGGCCCTCCTCTGGTCCCCCAGCACAGCTGGCCTGTGACGGAGCCTGCCACCCTCCATCCAGCCAGCAGGATCCGCTGTCCAACTCACGGAAGCCCTTGCGGGCGCTGGCTGGGGCTGACGCTACCCAGTGGGAGGCCCTGGAAGGAGGCTGGCACAGCACCAAGCGACGCTGGGCAGTGAATGACTCCTCCACCTTCCTTCCCACGATGGCCCTGCCCCAGGTGCCTCTGCTGCTGGGTGCCAGCAGCCATGCAACTGCCGTTATTCCCCTGGTCTTAAGACAGGATTTGGTCCATCAGTCAGAAACTGGCCTTGGGAGTGCCCTACCTCCCCACGCTCTGGCACAGCACAGTCAAGCCCTCCCAGGTAATCCAAGTCCACGTGTGCTCATGCTCCTTGCTGCGATCACGTGGCTAAGTAACTTCTGTCCATGTTACACGACCTCACTTAAAGGTCCATCCTCCTTGTCCTTCCACTTCTTCCTTCCTGCTATCTGGAATGTGCCTGTGATTGCTGGAGCTCTAGCAGCCATTCTGAAGCACAAGGTGACCTTGAAGAGGGAGGCTATGCAGTAAACATGATAAAGCAGACAGAGAGCCTGGGTCCCTGACGTCACAGTGCCAATCCTAGACTCCCAACCTTTAGATAATTTTATGCGAGCAAGAAGCAACATTCTGTCTTGCAGAAACAACTATTACTCTCTATCTTCCTTTGCAAGGAGCCAAACCTATTTCTGATACAATATGTTCCTTCCAGAACTCAAGTGATTCCCCAAGTGTGGCTGAAATGAGTTTTTTTTAAAAAAAAACACCAGCTTGCAGGAATGTGCTTGGCAGGCGCACCAGGGCGGGTCCGATGGAGGCTCTCTTCCTCTGGAGATAACCTGCTCACACACGTTTTTCTTCTTCCAGTGAGCGGTGGCAGGAGGAATGTTGAGAGGTGGGAACTCGCGGCCCGGAGCCGTGTCTGGAATCTGGGCGCGCTGTCCGGGCGGGCTGCCATCTGGCCCTTGCGGAGCACCCAGCCCGATTCCATCTCCTGGCTGTCGCTCTGCAGAGCAGGGTGCGGTTTCCTTGTGTTTTCGGGTGGGAAGAGGAAGACTGGCTGCCCTGAAGCCTTTCAGGCCGTTCTGTTCAATGCTGCCGTGCCTGCCGGCCCCAGCCTAAACTGGGGCAGCCTGCAGGACTGCAGGGCCCTCTGCAACCCCGGACCCTTGGGCCTAGGAAAGTGCTCAGTTCCTGGCCTCCCTGTGCGAGGCCTCTGGGTGGGGGGGCTCCCCTGAGCAGCGGCTTTTCCTAGGACAGCGCCTTGGGGCCCTGCAGGAGCATCTGCGGCTTCTCAGGTTCAGGCTCCACACCTCTGTCAGCAGAGAGGCCACGTGGTGGGCTCTCAGGTCAAACGCTGCGTTCACCCTCACCTCTTCGTGCTCCCTCCGCTTCAGATCCAGCTGTGCATTCACCGGCTCTACCTGAGCTGCAGAGCTGCCGGCAGCTGGCGCCTGGACTGTGGCAGGCTCCTCTGTGGACACGTCAGAGCGTGGCTTCCAGTGTGTCCTCCAGGGAGCAGCCAGGAGGGACACAGTGGAAGCAGAATCGGGCCACGGCCCTCACCTGCCCAATGTGCTCCACCGCAGGCCACGGTGCTCCCCTGCCCTGCACAGCACAGCCCATCATCGGGCACTGCCCCCCGACCCTGACCTCGCTCTGCCTGCCATTCTGCCCTGGTCTCTGGTGGCAAAGCTGCCACAGGGCCTCTGCACTGCTACAAATGCTCAAGTGTCCCCCTGGCAGCGAGGCCACCCTATATGAAGTCTCAACTCTCCTGCCCCGCCCCTGCTCCTCGTTCAATTCCTCTCCCTTCCTGTGCTCACCCCTGCCCGTGCTCCGACGCGCTGCGTGCTCATAGCTTGTGTGTTGACTCTTGTGCTGCTGTAGAAGCTCTGTAGAAGCAGAGATTTTGTCTGTTTGCTGCTGGATCCCTAGGGCACACAGCAGGGGCTCAAGAACACTTGGCAAACAAACGTGCCTGCACATCTTGCTGCAGAGATGCTACTGAAAAGCGTCTCCTGGATATGGCTGCACACCAGTCCCTCTGCGGCCTCTGCGCCAGCTCCTGCTTTCCTGCAGGGAACCACATCTATGCCCTACTTCTGGTGCTCATGGCTCAAGGGGCTCCAGGGAGGTGCCATGATCCAGGCTGCCCAACTGCTGTGCCACCCTGCAGAACAGCTCACAGTAGACCAGATATTCCAGAGTATCAGGCCTGGGAGTTACTTTGGGGACTTTCTTTGGCATGGCCCACACAAGCCAACTTAGCCAGCTTGGAGGAAGGCAGAGGCCAGGGAGCTCCATGGACAGGTGACATTCCTTGGGCCAACCACACCTGAAGCTCGAAATCCACCTGGACTTTTCAGACCCTCGATTTGCTTGAGTTTCAAGGCATCCCCAGGACCCACGGCTTCACATCCACCTTTCAGCCCCAGCACCCTTTGCTATCCACCTTGGCACAGCTGTTTCCTAGCCCGCATGACAATGGCAGCAGAGCCATGGTGGCCTCATCTGCCCAGGGCCACACAGGCCCAGAGATGTCTGCAGGCTGTGCTTACTCCTCGCACTGCCACCCATACCTGGCCAGCTCACCCTGACCATGGGGGCTGAAGAGGAGACTAGGGCAACCCTGTTCTTCAGGGCTAGATTCACGCAGAAAATTCACTCAAAGATATAAGTGTAGATGAGCAGCATTGCCCAGCGCTGGACTGGAAACACTGCCGGGGGAAGGCACTCGCTTGTTCTCTCTCTCTCTCCTCTTTGTTTCTCTCTCTCCTCTCTCTCCTGTTTCTCTCCTCTCTGTTCCTCCCCCCCCCTCACACACACACACTCTCTCTCTCTCTCTCTCTCTCTCTCTCTCTCTCTCTGCCTTAGTATCCAGGGTGCCCAGGAAAAGCAGGAAGACACATTGCCCCCTTCACTTTATAATGAGTAAACAAAAGCACAGAGAAGTCAGGTGACTTTCCCAAGACCACCCAGTGGCAGAACAAAGATGTGAGCCCAGGGCAGTAGCTACTCAGTGCTTACCCTACGTCCTCATTGGGAAGGACTTATTTGCATTTGAAGATGCTCTGAAAAGGGAGGAATTTCTTTTCAGATGTAACATTTTCTCCATGGTTCATCCAGTTTTAGGGATGAAGCCTGACCATCTAGAGGAGGCCGGGGTGGGCACAGGCCTTCAGGAGAAAGCAGTAGAGTGACCACCCGACACTACGGGGCCCGGGGTCTGGCTGGACCCCCAGCCCTGAGGCACAAGCCTGGTGCCACACGACACCCCTGCGTGTGCATCCCGGTACAAAGCAGTGGCCTAGTGCCTGTGCTCTGTCGCCCACTGGAGTCTCAGGGAACTGCTGCTTCACCTCAGTGCCTGCCTCCCATCACTGCTCATCCTGAGAGAGAGAGAGAGAGAGAGAGAGAGAGAGAGAGAGAGAGAGAGACAGAGACAGAGACAGAGACAGAGACAGAGACAGACAGACCAGCTCGGGAGAAGCAGTGCTTGCTGGAATCTAGAGGACACCACTCAGTTTTCAAGGCTCTTGGCTTTGCAGTGATCTCTGGCCTAAGCCAGCAGACACTGGCTTTTCCCCCTCACCGTCAGGATGCAGACTGTCCTTGTATAACAACATTTAAACTTCACAGAGTGAGCCAGGTGAAAAAGCATCTCAGGAACCAGGGTGTTGTAAGGCAACTTGTGCTGCTGGCTGGGACCAGGTCTGCCTCCTGCTGCCTCAGCCTGCCCAGCCCTGGCGGCTCACCAAAGGTCGGGCCAGATCAAATTAAAGCAGCAAGCCTGGCGGAGGTCCCAGTGCCTCAGCCTCCCTGACCAAAGGGCATCGTGAAGCAGGGCCTTGGACTCTAGACTTTTCTTCTCTCGCTGCCCAGGATGGAAAATCAGCCATGGACCCGCTGGTCTGCAGGCTTACCCAGATTTAAGGATTTCCCCAAATAACTGTGCAAACCTATCATGCACTTGGGCCACTCATGGAGATGCTGCAGGGACATGCTCCTGGGGCATGGGACACCTCTGAGACAGTCCAGACAGTCAATGCATTCAAGGAGAGAAGAAAGGACCTCACACGCTACAGCCCCTGCCCCCAGCTCTGCAGGTAGGAAACATCCGCACCCGGCTTCTGGAGCAGACCTAATTAGGGTGGACGGCTGCCCTCCGTGCTGGGACTGGAGGAGGCCTGGACTGTCTCAGCAGAGAAGCCTCCGGCCCGGAGTACTGTCAGAACTGCCGCACGGATGAGCAGAAAATAGCAGATGATAAATTTTTTAGGGCCACCCTCTGCTTGCCAGTTGTAGCAGACTGTGAGATAATGTGTTGGGCTTTTTTGGAACATGCATTATTGATCTGGGTCTGTCTAGTGGTTTATAAAAAGCTCATCAGCCCCCTGACTACCCCTTCCCGCCCCTTACCTCCTGAGGAAGCTTGGCCAGCTTCAAAAGCTGGGTCTGTGGAGGAGGGGGAGAAAGGGAGGGAGGCCTGGCGGGCACTGATCTGGGCCAGGGAGTGCTCCTGTGGGGAGCTCACACGCCACTGAACAGAGGGGTCCTGGTCCTGCCCCATCACTTCCCAGGATTTATCTTTCCCAGTCACTCACATGTGCAAAGACAAAGAGAAAAGATATTCCTGGCAACAGGATTTGTAACAGCAAAAAATGGACAAATATGCTAGCAACCAGGATGGAAGCAACATCCATCCCAGGAAACTGGTTAGGCACGGGAGGTAGACTGCAGGTGCTGGGCTCAAATCCCACTAACTGCATACTGGCGGTGAAGCCTTGCACAAGCGGCTTTGCTTCTCCATGCCTTGGTTTCTCTGTTTGCAAAACCTAAAAACAATTTTCTAGTTTTGTTCTGCGGGATCAGGGTTCAAATTCATGACCTTGGACTTGTCAGGCAGGTACTTGTGCCATGGAGCTATCTCCCTGGCCCGATTTTCTGTATTTTATTTATTTATTTGTTTGTTTGTCTTTTTGAGACAGGGTCTCGCTGTACAGTTCAGACTGGCCTTGAGCTCACTTCTGTAGCCCAGGCTGGTCTCGAACTCGCACCAATCCTCCTGCCTCAGCCTCCCGAGTGCTGGGATTACAGGTGTGCGCCATCATGCCGGGCTTCTGTATTTTATTTATTTATTTGATACAGGTGTCAATAAATAAATTTTATTTGTTTATTTATTTGATACATAGTGTAGTGGACGCATAATGCCTCTCCTGTTCGGTCAGCCTCCCCAGCGCTGGGATTACTGGTGTGCACCACCACGCTGGGTTTTGGAGCTGGCCTGGCATGCCCAGGGTTCTGGGGATGGAACTCACATCCTTGAGCTTGCCAGGCAGGTGCTTAGACCACCAAGCCATCTCTCCAGCCCAATTTTCTGTATTTTAAGTTAGCCATGGTTTCACACTTTTTTGTCTTTTCCTCCAACCTCATCCCACAGTGTCTTCCCTTCTATTCACTTATTCTGTTGATTTTATCAAGAGTCACAAACGTAAAACTGCAGGCAGATTCAACCATGAGGTGCAGGAGCTCACTTGTTGCCTGTAGGCTCAGATCCCAAAATTCAGGGGCTGTCCTGATCCTTCTCTTTGGCTTCACCTCCAATCTAAGCATATAGCTGGCAGGGCCTTCTCCTCGAAGTCCCTTGTGGGACATTCCATGGATGAAGGGACATCGGGGCATCTGGAGTTTGCCAGCACCATGACAAAACAAGAGGCCATATGAGCTGAGACAAGGGACTCTCAGGCAGGGGCTCCCTGCAAGTCCTGCTCACAAAATCCTGCCAGGCACAAAGCTCACGCCCTCAGGGCCACAGTCCTTGGACTCCTGTGGTTAGCAAATGCACCTCGTTCTGACTGCTGCCGGGAGAGTCGGCATTTGTGTCAAGTTGTCAATAAAGGCTCTGGGCTCCGACTGCTTCCTGGCTACAAATTCCTTTCACACTGGTAAGCTCCTCGAGAAAAATCTATACTTGTGATCATTAATACAAATCATTGCAAGGAGTGGCTAGTTTCATATAAAGAATCCCTTTTTGGATAGCAAGAAAGACAGAATCAGGTTGCCATCAACAATATACTATCATCGGGGCCCGGTGGGATGGCTCAGTGGTCTAAAGCGCCTGTTTGGGAAAGCTTGGGTGGCTTCAGGGACCACGGTTCAATCCCCGGCACCACATGCTGCGCCAGCCCTGCCCTCTGGACGGGCTGAGCCGGCCATAAAAATGAGTGAATAAACAAAAGGTTCTGAAACAAGAAATAAATAAATAAATAAATATTAAAAAAACAAAAAAAAAACCCAAAAAAACAATATACTATCATCCTCAGAGAGTGGAGCCAGGCAACGGGTCCACCCAGCTGATCAGTGAGGGGTGGTCCTCACTGCAACCCCAGCACATTTAAGATCTCCTCCCTCATCCTCTCTGTCCACTCTTGTGTTCTACTTCACTCCCGTGGCTCCAGTCACACTGGCCTTGGTCCTGCCTCAGGACCTTTGCACATGTTTGTTCCCTCTGCCCAGAAGGCTTTTCTCCAGATTTCCATACCCTGGGGCAATACCAGTGACAAGGGAAATCTAAGCCAAAGGAGTGGGAAGATGCATACAGCAGGGCATTGTCCAGTACAGCAGCCCCAGCCACAAGGGGCCTGAGAGCACCTGCCAGGGGCCATGCAAGACCCAAGGCAGAGGTCAACAGCTAGTCAAGCATATGCCCAGTATTTCATTAATAATTTTTATGCTGATTACAAATTGAGATACACTGGGTTTGGATACATTGGGTTATTACAATGAATTGCACCCGTTTCTTTCTTTTTTACTCTTAAAGAGATGTAGCTACTAGAAAATGCAAAATTACATTTGTCATTTGCATTCATGACTTGAATTACACAGCTGTCCCTCATTCTCTAGGTGGCACTGGGTTAAACCCTTGCAGATATTGCAGTCCCCTCCAATCCTCCTGCCTCTCCCCCTATATTTTTGACCCACTGTTTGGTGAACCCACACATGGACATGACTGGTAGATACAGTGGTCCGGTGTATCTGTGTATTGTAGACAACGGCAAAGGAAGATTTCAGTAGAGAACCAGGACCCGTGCACTCAGAAAATTCAAGGTAAGGGGAGATAACTCAGTGGCACAAGTGTCTGCCTGATAATTGCAAGGTTCTCAGTTCGATTTCCAGTACTTAAAAAAAAAAGAAAGAAAAAGAAAATTCAAGGGTGAGAAGATACAGGATAAACAGCTTGGACTGGGACAAACCGCATGGGGGAGCGAGAGAGAGAAGTGCATTCCGACCCTGGGAACAGGAGGGCCGGGTCTTGTTGGCCCCACCAGCAGGGTGTCCTCCTGCAGCTGTTGCTGAGGACATGCTGGGAGGAGAGCCTGAGGCCTGGCTGAGGAGGGGAGACATCAGAGGATGCTGTAGGTGGCACCCCAGGACGGGGCTGGCTGGGGAAGCTTGGTGAATAGCTCTCCCTTTGAGATTTTGCAGATGCTCAAGAATAGTTCTGCATTAGGAGACTAGAGAGCCCCTTGCCCTGAGGGTCAGCTCTGAATCCACACTCAAGAGCCAACCAAAGTGGGTGCCGGCTGGAAGGCTCAGAAAGGACCTCTTGTGTCCCCACTGTGGCTCTGCCTCAGGTGCCAGCCCAGAACCCCTCAATGTCCTGGGGTCAGGGTGCTTACCCAGCTCCACGTCCTGGTCATCAGTCAGCACCAAGATGATGTTCGGGCGGATGTTCCTGCGGTCCCTCTGGAAGCGGCCCTTGAGGCGGTGGTGGGACAGGAAGGCCGAGCTCCCGCCCAGCAGGGAGAAGATGGCCACAGACAGCAGGCAGAGCAGTAGGCTGGGGGGCGCCATCTTTGTTTCTGGCTGGTCCGTCACTCCTCTTGGGATGCAGGGTCTGAGCTGCGTCTTGAGGATCTTAGCCTCCTGACACACCACCTAGAGGAGAGGGACACGAACTGGGTCATGGTGTGTGTCCCTCACGCTGTAAGAGGCTGGTGCAGACAGTACATTCAGTCCTGCTCAGGACCACACCAGGCAGACCCAAGACTTGGTTATGGTTACTAAGCATTTGCAATTGGCACAGGGCAGGGGCAGACTGGCAGCAAAGCCTTTCTGACCCCCTTGAGTGCTCCGTACTCTCCGCATGGACAGCCTGGTCAGTGACCAGCCTAGCTCTGAATGCGACCCACACCCCCTCCCACACAGTGATCCAACAGCAGAGAAGAAAAACCAGTGGTTGGTGCCAGCTTGCTCCTGCATGGCCCAGGGCATGGATGGTCCCTGGGGGGTGGACCCCCAGGCTGGAAGGGACACCTGCAGGCTTTGGGCTGTGCCACCTGTCGATTCTCATCCCAGGCCAGCTTCTCCTGGGCTCAGTCTGCCCACCAACCACTCAGGAAGGAGCCTCAGTTGCCTCATGAATCAGAGGGGGACGAGGACGGTATGAACTCAGCCCACACGAAGGTGTATCAGAGCCCCTCGGCAAGAGACTCCAGAGCTGGGCTCAACAAGTTCCACCAGCTTGAAGTTGCAGAAGACACAAAGTGACAAGAGAAAACGGAGGGCTAGAAGGGAGAGGGAGAAGGGCCACATGCTCCCATGACCTCAGTCTCCCCACTGACGGGGCTACAAGTTGAGGTGAGGGAGAGATGGAGACCAGACCTTGGCCACATGAGTCTGTACCATGACCCTGAAGGGGTCCACACTGGTACCTGGCCACCACAAAGTCTGGGCTCAGGACGCTCAGCAAGGGCTTCAGGCTCTGGAGGGGCGGGTGGGGGTGCTGCCTGTGTCCTTTCTCTGGGGAACAGCAACAGCTGTTGAGGTGCTCCCTACAGCCCCACCCCACTTTCCGCTTTTCTGGGGGGCAGCTAGGGAGACCTCCCTCCAATGACGGTCAGGTTGCCGAGTAGGATGACAGCCACTCCTTCCCCAGTGTGCAGTAAGTCGCTGTCCATCTCCTGCACCTGTCCCTCCTGCCCCAGGCCCAGAGTCACAATGGTTCCTCTCTGCTGCTGCCCCTTCCCTTCTCTCCTGGAACACCTGGTCTGCCTCACTTAGGGTCCTAACCAGGATGGCCTGGTCCCCTCTGCCTCTCTTCCTCCTGAACAGTGGCTCTGCATACCTGGGAACGTGATAGGCCATCTCTGCAGACAGTTGAGGTGAGAGCCACAGGACGGCACACGCGGCCCCCTTCCCAGCTCCTTGCTCGCTACCACTTGCGCAGCTGCAGCCCAGGGGCCACCAGGTGCAGCTGGGTAATGGTGAAGGCTCTGGAAGGCCTCCCAGAATGATTTCACGTGAGGTGCTTAATAGCGCCTCAGTTACCTCAGCTGCAAACTGGGCGTGAAAGATTTCTGGAGTCTGCGCAGGACAGGTGCGGAGGCAAAGCATGGGCCTGCAGCATGGGGCTGTGGTTATGCCCCATGTCAAGCCCAGGCAGGCACTGCCGCCTCCCATCTCTAGCTGGGAAGCCAGGGCTCAAGGACTGTCCTCTGGGCACCTGGAGAAGCCCTGTGCAGCTCCTCGCCTTCAAGCTGGACGCCCAGCTTCTGCCCCTCCAGCTGGGCCTACCTTCTGCGCCCTTGGATGACTAGGTGACCACTGTGGTTTTTTATGTAGTCTTACTGAAAAACAAAGCTTCCAAATGCACAGTTTGGAGGAACGGAACATCGTACACACCAGGCATAAATGGAAAACGGGCATCCCTGCGTGGCGGTGGTCCCCTCCCTGGCCCACACCGGAAGCCAGCCTCCCGGCTCTCCACGCGGGAGCTCTCATTAGCACAAATGAGCAGGTGTGGAATGGAGTCTGTGGCACATTAGCACCATCTCAGACTTCCTGCTGTGCACAAGGGGAGGTGCTGAGGGCTCACAGGGAGGAACCCCTAGCACGCTCCTTGGTGTGGGCGACACCCTGACGAGGGGCTGCCCCCGGCACGCTCCTGTGCCTTGCACGCCAAGCTGCAGATGTGCCCACCGCATGCTCCACAGATGCCCTGGAGTGCCGGATCTGGGAGCAAGTTCCTAGGAAGCTGCCTTAGTTACTCTTCTCTTCTTGCTGACACAAAATACCTGATACCCCAAGTGACGAGGGGAAAGGGTTTTGTGGCTCAGTTTGTAGAGGGTTCAGTCCAGGGCAGGGCAGCGAGACGCACGGCCATCACAGAAGGAGAAATGGCTCGTGGCGGGCAGAACGTGGCAGAGCATGCAAGGGACCAACCTTTCCATCCCTTCTTTTATATCCCGGCGACCGGGATTAGGGCAGGCCAAGTAGTCACCTATTGAGAATCCCAGCACCGCGCCATGAATCAGCCACACGCTCTAGGTCCAGCCACCTCTGAGAAAGCCCCACGTAGGACAGCGTGTGGCCTCAGGGAGTGTCTAGACACACCGGAACAGAACCCTGCCCTCGGTTTCCTCTTTTGGCAAATAAGGCAGCAGGTGCCAGGTGTTCCCTAAAGGCCTTTTTGGGCTCTGAGGCTGCACTGCATGGGTATGGGGCTGAAGGGAGGTGACCTGGTGTCCTGGGAGCTGTGCACCACAGCGCTATCAGCTGGGCTTCTGGCTCCCTCCCTCTCAGTCTCCCTCCTCCAGCGGGCCTCACCTGCCAACAGGACGCCCTTGCTTCCTTCCTGCGGATGGAGTCAGAGCTCCACAAGCAGGGCACAGGGTAACAGGAGCTAATTATTTCATCAGATCAAGTCATCAGTGGGTCGATGTTTGATGAATTCCCCTGGCTCCGGCTCATCCTGGCCTAGTGCCAGCCTCTCTCCAGATGCCGAAGGAATCAATTAAAAATGACACAAGAGATTCTGCATCTCCCCCTTCCCCCCTTTCCTTCTTGGTAAAACATTCCAAGTGGCTGCAGCAGGACTCTGTAATGAATCGCACAGTCCTGCTGATTAACACCTGATCCACCCTCCCAACACTGCCTGTCCTACCCTCTCTTTGAAGGTCTGTCCAGCATCTTTGTCTGATGCTTTTTCACAGGACTCAGGCCAGCAGGACATCTCTGGACACATCTGATGTCCCAAGTGCTTGGACACAATATGCCTGCTTCTGAATGCCCCTGCTGACCTACACAGGGTCCTGGGGCAATCACTGAGCTCCAATCCTAGCCACCACAGCTGTGGGGAAGTGGTTGGGAATTCACCCACACCTGCCCAGAGAGACACAGATGGGACGTTGTTCCTGAGGATCCCCAAATCTGACAAAAGGCACAGAGAGAAGTTTGGATCAGGCACGGAGGGTGTGGAAGAGGAAGCGGGCAGAGCACACAGGGCCTGGGTCAGACGGGGGGTTCCCGACAGGAGGAACCACAGGGTTGGTACAGCTGCCTGCCAGCCAGCTCCTCGCAACCAACCCAGGACCCCCGCGTCCCAGCACGCTTGCCCGCTTAGCTCTTTCATCTACTTATAGGTATTACTAAGGGCCTCGGCAATCCTGTCTGCACAGCAGCAATGCCCACCCCCCACCCCACCCCCATGAAGCAGCCAGGAAGGCCCTGTTCCAACAACAGAGCCTGTCTTCCTCCACTGAAAGCCTTCAACACAGAGCCGGCGAGATGGCTCAGTGGTCTAAGGTGTTTGCCTACTTAGGAAAGTATTGGCAACTGCAGGGACTACAGGTTGATCCCCGGCACCACATGCTGCACCAGCCCCACCCCCAGGGCTGGCTGAGCCAGCCATAACACAAGTAAATAAAGTAAAAAAAAAAAAAAAAAAAAAAAAAAAAAAAAAAAAAAAAAAAAAAAAAAAAAAAAAAAAAAGGCCCTCAACACGGGATTTGGGAGATAGCTCAGCAGAATAAGTGCTTGCCTGGCAAATGCAAGGTTCTGAGTTCAATCCCTGGTCTCACTAAATAAATAAATAAAAGCCTGCAAACCCTCCAAAGGGCCACTAAGATGCTGGCAATCTACCTCTCACCTCTCTGGCCTTACTCCTTTCTTCTCTCCCGCCCTCATCTGGCTCCAGCCATGTGAACTCTGCACAGCCCTCGAGCACGTGAGCGGGCCCAACCCCAGGACCTTTGCACTTGTGATTTCCTCTGCCGGAAGCCTTCATCCAGATACAGTATCTTCAGAGCCCTGGCCTCACCTCCTTCTGATCTACCTTTGCACGTTGAAACCAAAGTGTCTGCCCAATCTTGTAGCGTTTGCCACCTCTGACAACACTTACTTTTATTTTTTTTTAATAAGATTCTTTTTTAAAAAAGATTTATCTATTTTTTTCTTGTTTCAGAACATTTTGTTTATTCACTCATTTTTATGACCAGCTCAGCCCACCCCGAGGGCAGGGCTGGCGCAGCATGTGGTGCCGGGGATCGAACCGAGGTCCCTGAAGCCGCCCAAGCTTTCCCAAGCAGGCGCTTTAGACCACTGAACCATCCTGCCAGGCCCCAACACTTAGTTTTATGTCAAGTTTCTTCAACTAAATGTACACTCCCTAAAGGCACAGGTGTTTGTTCATTTCTGTATCCCCATCATCATTTAAAACAGCACATGGGACATAGCAGGTACTCAAACTATCTGTGGCTGTGTCAAAGAGCTTTTTCCCTCCCTGCTGCTGGTAAATGACTCTCACTGTTTTGAGGCCATTGCTGTTTTTCGCCCTCTTGCCTAGCTGGACAGTGGGCGAGACCATATGACGCAGATGGAGCCAATCAGCACATCCCATCTCTCTTGCTCCCGTGATTGGCCCAGACATAGACACGTGACCCTGACCGGGCCAATGAGAGGACACCGTACACCATAAAGGTTACTGGAGGTGCTGGGAACGGATGAATCTTCTAGCTGACGGCAGCTAGTCAGCTGGATACCTAAGAGAGGGTTTTGGTGACAGGAGGCTGAGCCACTGTGCACCTTGAAGGCAGGGTTAGGAGTGTGGAAGGAGAGGCTGGGCACTTCCAAAACACCTTCCCTGGCAGACTGCTGGCGCTAACCACCATAATTCTGTCCAGTTTTCAGCAAAACCTCCTGCCATAGCCCATCCAGGCATTGGCATCACTCGTTTTCTTATACTCAGCTCATGCCATTGCTGCAGAGCCACAGGCTGAAAAGACATGGAAACAGCATGGGTGAGGCCATGCTGACGTTCTGACCCACTCTTTACGCTTGCTCAGAAACCAAGGAATGATAGGAGGGCCTGAGGTTAAGTGTGCCACACAAACAGGAAATAAAAAGGGGGGAACTGCTTGCCTGAGGATAGCCAGGGAAGGCTACCAGGAATGTACCTATGGAACCAGGGCTGAGCCTCACGGCAGCCAAGTGCCGACAACCCAGAGGATGCAGAGAAATCCTGAAGGGGGTGGGGGGGAACAGGGTGTTCCAGGCGGAGAAAGAACCTGCGCCAGCAGCAGGCAGAAGAGACGGGAGAGGCCAAGTGGGAGTGGTGGGAACCTGTGGCCCTGAGTCCCACAGCTGGGAAGCTTCCAGATACACAACACAACCGCAAGCTTTTGCCGCTGAGCCTTAACGCTTCCTGGCCTTCCACTTCTTCCTCGCTGCTGGCTATCTCCTCTTCTCTCTACGGCTGTCAGGCAGGACAGGAGCACCTGCACAACCTGTCACCCTCCTCGGAGCAGGTTCCCCATTAGGTGGTCTCTGCCCCCATTTATAAAGCCAGCTCTCAAAGGCAGGATCAGGGACAAGAGAAGGCTCTCCGGAGAGAGGTGCTGAAGGTCAAATTTCAAGGCAGGCCTCCAGTCTGAGCTAGAAACTGGGCATCAACAGAAGAGTATATGGTAGGCCAAAATTCAGGGCCTAGCAATCCGTCTGTGCAACTATCGGCGCAAACAGGACACTGCAAGCTCCTGTGTGCCAGGCATAGTTTTTGGCACTGTGGTGACAGCAGGAAAACAAACAGCAGGGAAACAAAGTCCCTGCCCTCATGAAGCTGACAGGGTACGCCATCAGCATAGCAAAAGCTGCAGGTGAAAGATTCCAGGGCAGCTGAGCGGGGAGAAACAGGAGTGGAAAGAATGGCAAACTGTTGGGATGGAGTAAGGTGTCACAGCTCTAGTACAGTGCAAGTGTGGACACATTATATTATAAGTCTTGGGAAGCTGAGCTTCAAAATGTGCTGTACATCCAGTGACGGTCAAGAGTCCACAAAACTTACTCACAGATCCTGAGTACCAGCTACATGCCTGGTACTGATTTACCTCCGGTGAAAACACCAGATGAAAAATCTCTGTTGTCTTGCAGCTAACAGAGGGGATGCAGGCAGGTGGGTGGATCAATGCTGGATTCCTGCCAGAACACCTGGGTTTGATTCGCAGCTCTACTACTCGCTAGTGGTTGGACAGGTGACTTAGCTTCTTCTGGCCTCAGCGACCTCATCTATAAAGTGGGAACAACAGCATTCCCTACATACAGTTCGGAGGATGAGATATCTTACTACTTGAGAAACCTTCTGAGCAAATCCAAAATAAGTGGCCAATCACTGTGGGGTTCTTTACTGAGTTTGAGCCCATCAGCATTCTCTTACCCTACTTTCCCAAATAGCCCCTACTTTTCATTTCGGGACCCTTTTCTCCTCATATTTGGACCATGATTTAAATCAGGTCCCAGGTCGCTGGACCATGTCATCAGGTCTAAACCAATCAGAGGCTTTCATCTCTCCTGCCTCAGTGATTGGCCAGAGTAATCTGGGTGCTGCATCCTGATTGGTCAGAAAGAGGTACTGCTTTTTCTAACTGGTCAACTTGTTCCCTATCATTCTGGTGTGATGATATGGAGCCCCTGGTGCCATCTTGCCTCCTGTGAGGTAGAATCCTACATAAAAAGGGTGACTCCGTGAACTGAAAGGCACGTGGGTCCTGACAACATTTGAACAGTGGATCCAGTTAACCTCAAAGGAGAAAAATCCACTTCTTGGGTTGTTTCAAGCTCAATGGTTTCTTTTCTCTTTCAGATAGTGTGAGCTATTGTCTTTCTAGGTCAGCTTCCTCATTCTTTGACTCTTTAGAGACATGAGTCAAGTTCCTTTTCTGCTTCTTAGCTCACTCCAGCCTGCTTTTCTGTCACAACCAAATGAGTTCATGAGGAAGAGCTGACACAAGGCAGTGTGTTGACACAGGTGGCTTCTAAGTCAGCTCTGGGATGGGGGGCAGTGGGATGGGAGCGCAAGATGGGGGGACAGGAGCAGGCTCCTTCAGAGAACTTTCCTCAGTTTTAGCTGTCAAGTGCTAAGAGAAGATGGCGTGGCAAAGTGGAAGGAAGTCAGGACTCATGAGTTTCACTCCTGACTGGAGGGGCTGGTGGGTGGGCGGCCTTCCCTGTCCCCGGCCCAGCTCTGCCCACTGCATAGCACAGCACGGCCCGAGCTCCCTTCACACAGCTTCACCTAAGGCTGCATGTCGTGGGCGTTGTCTCTCCCACTGGTGGAGCTGTGGGCAGGGGCTGCCTCTTTATTTCTGTAGCATCACCCCCTGGCATAGCCTTGCTGCTACTTCTTCCAGCCACTTAAACGTATCCTGAGGACCTACTATGCACAGGCCTTAAATACTGGGGTCAGGAAGTGAATAGTTATGAGCCAAACACCAAAATGAGCCCTATGGCATTGGAGGCGGAGTTGTGAGGGATACGGAAGAGTAGAGGGGCTGCGTGTGTGTGTGTGTGTGTGTGTGTGTGTGTGTGTGTGTGTTACTTAAAGCTCAGTGAGCAAGAACGGTTCTTGGACAGATGGAGACTACACAGAGCTCTGAGGGAAGGGAAGGAAACACTCCACGGATATTTCAGGAACAGCGTTCTAGCCCCAGGGCAGAGCAAAGGCAGCCCGTCTAGGTCTTTATGGTAGGAACCTGCTTGGGTGCCGGAGGCACAGTGTGAGGAAGTGTGGCTGGATGGGGCGGACGAGGCAGACCTAGGGGGAGGGGTGACAGGGTGACAGGACCTGGGACAAGGCCTAACAGGGCTCTTCTGCTGTGTGTGTGGTGGGGAGTGCGGGTGGAGGCCCAGAAAGGCAGGATGACTGCCACTGTCCAGGGGACAGATGCTAGACTGTGCAATGAGGAAACGAACACGCGTCTGAATGGTGGGGCTGCTGGCCCTGGCTGAACGCGCTTGCAACTGACCCTATATGCCGGCTTTCCCCCAAATGGGATACAACCTCCTCGTATTCACATGTTCGTCACCAGAATTCAAACGGGACACAGCAGTACGGCTGATCTCTGCTTTATAACATCTGTGCATGCGGCCCACAGGTCTCAGGCACCGGGGCTGGGTCGCCTAGTGGCTGTTGTAGGCAGCTGCTTCCCAGTGACCTGTGTGTGGCTTCTCTGTGGTGCAGTCTCTGGTTCCTCCTGGCAGGGTGGCCACAGGGAGGCACCTGACTTCCTACGTGGCAGCCAAGGGTTCCAAAAGCCAAGAGCTGTTGGCCTTCTCTGCTGTCCCTCGGGGACCTCTCACTGTGGGCCATACATAGCTGGACAGACGCAAGAAGGGCATGCAGACCTCACCCCGCCATGGGGGGTGCCTAGGCCACACACCTGTGAGCTTATAGATCACAGCCATCAGGAGACACTCACTGGACTCTCAGCAAGTGGGACATCTGAGTTGGATTCCACCTGGGTCTCCAAGCCTCAGCAACTGCAGGGGACGGGAGGCCTCTTCTCATGTGACTCAAAGGGCTAAGGTAATGGTGCCAGAGTCCAGAGGGCAAGAAGGGCCAGTCCTGGAGAGAGATGCCCTCACAGCCTCTCCTCTATTTCTGAGATCTCGTCTTCCTAGCTATGAAAGAAAAGGGGATTCCCTCCTGAAATAAGTTTTTTTTTTTTTTTTTTTTTCAGGACCAGGGTTCAAACTCACAATCTTGCACTTGCCCAGCAGGCGCCTCTCCTCTATTTCTGAGATCTCGTCTTCCTAGCTATGAAAGAAAAGGGGATTCCCTTCTGAAATAAGTTTTTTTTTTTTTTTTCCAGGACCAGGGTTCAAACTCACAATCTTGCACTTGCCCAGCAGGCGCTTGTGCCTTGGAGCTATCTCCCCAGCCCCAAGAAATAAGTTTTAAAAGGTCACCTCTTCTCACTTCTGTTTCAAACTCCTCTCCCTTGCTTTTAAGTAGAAAGGCAGCCACTTAACAAGGACAGAAAACCACTCTGCAATGTGGGCTGTGACTTGGGAAAGTGGCCCAGCTCCCCGCATCCTTCTCAGGGACTGAATGACCCAAACCTGTCGGCCTCCAAGCTCAGAGCCACTGTCGCCCTCCAGGGACCACCCGCCGCTGGGAGGCTGCAGACCGAAGGCCTCATCTAACCTGTCGGCCATGGCCCAACACCACATGGTTTTTCTTTGGGGTCCAGAATAAAATGTGGTTTTATGGTCAGCTCCCAGAAAGTTTTTGGAGACAGCGGCTTTTGGAACAGGTGCTTGTAGCATGAAGCAAATGGGCCTTTCTGCAAGGGGAGACAGGAGACTTGCCTGTCAGTCCAGCACTGGGTCATTGTCCTGCTGCTCTCCACCTGCATGCCTACCACGCTGCACCTAGCCCAGGTGCCCCTTCTGAGTGCAGTCCGTTGGTTTGGGAAGGAAGTCTCTCCTCCCATGGGAGGGGGCCCAGCTGTCCCCCACCAGGGTCTCCTATCCTCCTGCTGCTCACACTGTAGCCAGGGTCTGCAGAATGGCACCCATGCCCAGGCATGACAACTTCTCTAGCTGCTGCCAGATGTCCCCAAAGGGACAAAAGAGCCTCAACTGAGAACCACAGCCACACTAGAAATGGAAGTCAGAGATGTGGAGGGTCAGTTCGTGCTGGCAGAGAGGCCCATGACCTCATTCCAAGAGGAGTGGGCTTCCTGGAGGACCATGAGGAAGACTTAGAGGGTGTGGAAGAGGACAGAGGGAAATCGACCTGCTGACAGCCAGAGTCAGTGTCAGGGACGCCCTGTGTCTCTCCCAGCAGGGGATTGGTGGCTGAGTGCTGCAGGCAGCCCTGAGGCCTGGACATTGCCTGGTCACCTGGGGCCACAGCTATCTGCATTGGCTCTCATCTAAAGCAGGGACACAAACTCAGATGCCCCTGGGGCTAGGCAGAGACTTAGAGAGTGATGAGCCTGGGTTGGTGGTACAAGGGGAGCTGGTACCCAGACCACTGCGGAGCCACTGTGGAAGACACCCGCTCTGCTCTCAGAGCATGGCCGGGAAGCCACCACAGCCACCTGCTCTGTCCCAAGCACCTACTACATGGCAGGTGCTGTGTGCTGCTGGGACACAGCAGAGGACCTGGGGCAGGCCTCTGTCCTCAGGTGCTCATGGTGTGCAGGGGTGTTCTGGGTACTCAACAAATGAGGCACTTCAGGGTGTCCTATGGACTTTGGAGGAAGTTTCCAGAGCGATAGGACAGACAGCACTTCGGGGCAGGCCTCTTGGAGGGAACTCTTGCGCCCGGATGAGGCGGTGGCAGGCAGGCTGGTAAGCAAAGGCTCTCTACAGAAGAAGGCCGGGCGTGGTGGCGTACGCCTGTAATCCCAGCACTTGGGAGGCTGAGGCAGGAGGATCGGTGCGAGTTCGAGACCAGCCTGGGCTACAAAACTGAGCTCAAGGCCAGCCTGAACTACACAGCGAGACACTGTCTCGAAAAACAAAAACAAAACAAAACAAGAAGGAAAAAGCACATGCAAAGGGCCTGTGGTGGGCAGGCCAGAAGGAAGAGGGGGATGGCAGAAGTAGGCATGCGAGTGGCAGGCAGGTACAGGTAAGAGGGCACCACCCCGGAGCCTACGCCTTGTGGGCAGGCCATGCCAGCCGTCCTCTCTGGGTGTTCAGGGGAAACAGGACTCAGACAGAAATTTCCACCTCTGTTCTTTGTTCCTTTGTCTCCGCTGAGGACAAAAGCTTCCCTGGCAGTGAGTTACAGAGTTATTTTTGCAAAAGGCCTTTGGCCAAAAGCAATAAAGTTGGACTTGAACAGAGTCATTATTCACGCCTAATTGTGGACTGGTTCTCAGTAGGGCAGCTGCAGGCCGCCTGGCCATGCCCGCCCCCACCCCATTTTGGAACCTCACACTTTCCCAGCCCTGATTACCCCCTACAGAATGCGTATTTTAGCGTCTGGAGAGTGTTGTTTCCTTCAGGAAGAACATACAAGGGATGAAAGGCTATGTTGGTTGCCGGGTATTAATAATCCAATTATTTCTTCCCTTTCCACCTGGTCTGTGGCCTCATGCGCTGTCCGCGCCCATCAGCCTCTGCGATTAGCGATTAGCGGGCGAGCGCTCATTAGCTCACCTTGGAAACGGCTGGCGCTTACAATTATTCCAGAAGCTCAGACCCACCGGCGGGGGGAGGAATCTGAAGCAACTTTTGCCAAATAATCTGCTAAGTTTAGGGATCTGAGCGAGTGCAGAACATCTGGGATGAACCCCCACTTCCAACCCGGACACGCTGTGCAATCTAATTAGGAACTGGAAAGAGACCGTGGGAGGGAAGCAAGATCCGAGCTTCTGCAAGTGGGGATCAGCTTTTCTGACCAGTGGCCTCACAGCTGCTAGGGGACTTACTGGGGATCACCAAGCCCACGGGGGCTGGAAGACAGGGCTGGCAAGGGGTGCCAGGGCCCACGGCAGGACACAGGTGCCCTCCCCGCCAGGGGCCAATGCTAATCACCCCCATTTTTCAGAGGAAGGCACTGAGGCACCACAGGGCTTCACCATACGGAGGAAGGGGCCGCTGGGGTGGTGGCCCACACCTGTCATCCCAGCTGCTCTGGACGCTGAGGCAGAAGGACTGCAAGTTTGAGGCTGGCCTGGGCAACTCAACAAGACTCCGTCTCAAAATAATGGATGGGCTTAAGTGTTCCCTGGGTTCCATCCCTAGAATGAGAGAGATGGACAGATGGACAGAGACTCCTAGATGCTCAGCAGCACCTGTTGTCATTCTACTCATACTCATCTTAAAAAATTCATTTTTTAAGAATGCTAACTGCTCCTCCAGGTCAGGGTTGCCTAGGCAGAGGCCACGGGCTGATTTCTAATTTTACCCGTCTGCCCATGTGTCGAGTATCTGGTCCCCTTCTTTGGACAACAGCACCCCCATTTTTGTAGCAACGGAACCCATGCAAGGCTAGTGCTCTGCATATTCAGTCTGGCCAACTTCGTTTTTCACCTGCTAGCCTCTTGAGCAAGTAATCATGTGACTGAGATCAGCCAATCAGGCTCTCA